>CANYBF010093776.1:0-12396 GCA_948192965.1 Dalechampia spathulata
TTTATCCAAAATTGTCAAGTAACTTCTTAACTATTTAATTTACTAAATTTCTAACATTTCTAAGTTTACATTTTAGTAAAAACCTAATGAAATCCATTGGTTGGAAATTTGTAGTCATCAAATGTTAATTATTAACTTATATCTCTAAATAACCACCTAATTAACATTTATGAAAATGGTTTCAAAGTTTTTACCTTGACACTAATTTTTCCCTTCCAAGTTTATAAGCTATGACAACTTCATGTTCTACTTTATGAACAATCCTTTATATCCATCAATTTGATCCATAATTATTAACATTCATATATTATTATGATATATAACAAAAAATATTGTAACCATAAATATGATTTAAATTGAAAATTGATCATTTAAATCATCTTTCATCATCATTTTATCTATGCTATTATTATATATTAATCATAATATTATATAATTATTATCTAAAAATAATAAATATAAAATCAATAGATATAAAATCAATAGATATAAAATCAATAATTATATTATAAATATTTATTTATTAAATAAATATTATATAAAATATTTATTTTTTTAATTTAAAATAAAATATGAAGGCATGAGTGAAATATATTTATCCAGTATTAACTTTTTTATTTTAATTAAAACCACGAAATTGGATCCCCTATATTCGAATCAATACATAATTATCCTTTCTTTCTTCTAAAACATAAAGTTTGACCTGCACTGCACAAAATGACGCCGTTTTAGAGACATATCTGCATTGCAAACCTAAACGGAAGTAACAATCCTTTGGTTCTCATGACCTCCTCTCTCTCCCATCTTCTTCAGTACAAAATCTCCAAACCCTAACCCTGTCTGATAGTTATTGTTAAAATCTTCACGATACATGGATGTCACAATTTCCCATGATTTTCATCTGTTATTGAAGTTTCAATTCTTCCACTAACCCACAGGTATTGTTTAATTTCACTTCATTTGTTTTTGGTTTGGTTGTTTCGATTAATTGATCATTTGATTACGATCTCTATTTGAGAATCAGACTAAATTGCTGTCTGTTCTCTTTATATTTGAGAATCCTTCTTCTTGGAGATGAGTTAAGATCCCCGTGGATCCTATTTTTATTGAACTGTGTTCGGTTTTGTGGTTTTTTTACTGTTTTTCTCTCAGAAAGTTTTTACTGCCATTAAATTTTAACTGCATGTTTAAAATTGCGCCAATTGTGAATCGCACTAAGTTGCTGTTCGCTTTCTTTAGATTTGGGTCCCCTTCTCCCTGAAAAACGGATGACTACATGCAATGGTTTATCACGTTGGACGTTACACTAGCTATAATATTTAAAAATCTAAACGTAGTTGTGGGGCTTATTGATTGCTTATGCTAAAGCAACTCCTTAGTTATACTAATTTTACTGTTAATATGTTTTTGACACCTGTTTAATTTTCTCTCTCTGACCTCTCCTTTAGATTTCATATTATTTTCTCATGTGTTTGACATACTTTTAACAACTCTCTCAACGTAGAGTTGGGGGTCTAATCCCCTTAAATCTAGATAAAAATAACATTTAAAATTTAGGGGGTTAATTATAATTTTATTCTATTTTACTTCCATGGTATGCCCTCTTTTGTTACTTTACAATAATAAATATTATCATCTAGAAATTAGCAATTTATATTAATACTCCTTCTTTCTTTCAATTTTCTCGTATTATTCCATTATCAATTTCTCTTCCATTTTCAGTTGCTCAGAAATGGAGGTCGCTTCTCACCAAATTCATAGCAACCCTCTTCTTTTTTGTAATCTTTCTTTTTCACTCTATTCGTTTGGGTCTTCCTAAGAATAATTTAGTTTTTGTTTTGGTTTCTTGATGATAAGATTCTTTCTTTTTGCAGGTTATAGAAGATCTACCTCTTTTTCTTTGCTGGTTTGTATCTTTAGTGCTTTCTGTTTCTTTTACTACTTTATTTTCCTTTTTTCTGTTAATCATTTTTAGAAATTGGAGGGAAATGTGGTTTTCTTACTAGTCTTGATTTGATACTCGGTTTTGATCTACAAAATTACATGGTTGATCGAGTTACTTCACTATTTATTTATTTGTACTTTCTTTATTAAATTTTACTAATAAGTTTCGTGAAAATTTTTTAGTATTAGAAGTGAGCAAGCTCTTTATTTCTTCCTTAATTCTTATAGTCAATTAGAGCAAAAACTTATGTAATGACTTGATATCTTTGTTTAGTTATTAGTTGTATTTGTTATTTGATTGGTTATGAGTTCTTTTGCTTTGATGATTTTGATGCGTTTATTTGAATAAAAAGGAGAGAAAAATGAGGCATTATTAGAGATTAGTATTAGTGGGATTGCTATGAATAAGTTCAGCATTTGTTTTATAAGTTGTTTTTCCAAGTAGCTTCTTGATTATTGCTCCTTGTTTAAGGTTTCTCCGACCCATTAACATTTGACTTCTTCTTCATCCCTCAAAATTCTTCTGGTTCTTGTTCTTTTTCTGCTTGTTGTATGAGAATTAGGGATTATACCCTCACGTCTAGTTCACTAAATTCATTATTTTTATTTGTTTCTGTGTCATATGATTAATGGTCAATGTTCTATTATCATTTTTGATGTGGATCAAAATGATTAAAATGTTGGTGGCACAAATCTTCTTAGAAATGAATTGGTTAAATGATAGGAATAAATTTTGGTGTTCATTCCCTTACCATACTTATTTCATTTGGAATTATTCTATGTAGAATGCTCTTGTTCAATGGGCTACTCCCGTTTTTTTAGTTGTTCCTTTCTCTAGTGAAATCTGTTTTCTTACACTTTTAGTATTGGGTGAGATGAGATGAGGAACATCCATTCTTAAAAGGATATAGTAGTGGTTTTTTATAGTAATGGAGAAGCATCAAATGTGTTTTTACTCCTAATCTACCTTTTGGCCATCTTGATACTATTTTTTAGTTTTATTTTGATACTTTATACTAGTCTTGATTTGCATTGGTTTAAGACATCAACCTTGTACCATTTGAAGCTGTAACCAACAGCTGTCTCCATGTTTCACTCTCTATTATCATGTTTATCTTCATGCTTTTGCTTATATATTTACCTAATGTCATGAATTAGTGAATCTTATATTTGAGAAAATCTTTACATTTTTCTCATCCTTGAAGTTTTTAATACTTGTTTACATCCACTACTTGCAGTCCTCTGTTCATAAGGGGCTACATGTTGGATTCCCTTCAAATAAACAAACAAACTTGAGACATACAAGCAATTGTAAGTAGTTTTATTCTCAGTGACGAACAAGTCTTTTATTCATATCCGACACTAGTAAGTAAAACTCTAGTTATTTTGTTAAATTATGAAACATAGTGGCCATATATACCAACTTTAGCATCTCCATTCCTTGTTGGTTTTTTAAGATACTGTTCAACAGTGTTATGGTACTTGAGGTTTTTGGTTACCTTCTGTGCATGTTATCAATTTACAATTCTTCTTTTAGTTCTTCATTTTTATTTCTGTTCTAGTTTCTTGTAGTGGCTTTTCGTGCATTCCAAGGAAGCATGTGGTAGGACCATGGGTGGGGGAGCTCAACTGGCCATATTTTGGGTCTCAATTGCATAAAAGGAATAAACTACCAAGACAGACCATTGTAAGATTTGAACTTGTGGGGGGAGCCTATTCATCAGCAGGTCTTTTCAAGACATTACTTTTCAGGCATTTGTTTTCTGTCAGTTCGAATTACAACACATTTTAAAATTTCTGAATTGCAGAAGTCAAATTAGGGTCGATAATTAGAGGAATATGCTTTTATGCTGTTACTGCAATTGCTGCCATTTTTCTGTTCGTGCTGATGTTGATACAACACCCTTTTGTACTTCTGCTGGATCCATATCAAAGAAAAGCACAATTTTTCATTTCCAAAGTTTGGGCAATGATAACCGTGGCCCCATTTTGTAAGATTGAGATTAAAGGTCTGGAGAATCTACCTCCTCCAGATGCTCCCGTTGTGTATGTTTCAAACCATCAGAGTTATCTAGATATATATACACTTCTCATTCTTGGAAGAAGCTTTAAGTTCATCAGCAAGACAACAATATTTCTATTTCCCATTATTGGGTGGGCCATGTTAATGCTGGGTGTCATTCCTTTGAAGCGCATGGATAGCAGAAGCCAGCTGGTAAACTGACTGTTCTCATCTTGTCATTGACTTGGTTGAATATATTGTTTCTTTTCCCTCCTTCCTTTTCGCTTGGCTGTTGATGCTGTTGTTGTATTTGGTCATTAAATTTCTATTGACTTTGTATCTGTAGGATTGCCTTAAACGGTGCATAGAACTAGTAAAGAAGGGAGCCTCTGTACTTTTCTTTCCTGAGGGCACACGGAGTAAAGATGGCAAATTAGGCACTTTCAAGGTGAGATCATACTAGAATTCTGATTGTCATTGTTGCATGATGAGGTATTCTCTAGATAGGTGAATGAATTTTCTTAACGCATGAAAAGGAAGAGGCAAGAAAGAAAGGGAATTCGCTCAAGACTTTCATAACCGAATGAGAAGACTTTGGTGCTTTATTTAAAACCTGGACAGAGCTATAGAAGACTTGGGTGCTTTATTTTTGCTCGTATTAGTAAATGCTTGAATGCTCATTTTATTGAAATGTTCTTTCTCTGTTTTTGGTTTTTTCTTTTGCTGATGATGTGTAGAAAGGCGCATTTTCATTGGCTGCAAAAACGAAGGTTCCTGTAGTCCCAATTACTCTTATTGGAACTGGGAAAATCATGCCTGCCGGAATGGAAGGCATCTTGAATTCAGGGTCCATTAAAGTTGTTATTCATAAGCCGGTGGAAGGAAATAATCCTGAAATTCTGTGCAATGAGGTTAGAAATATAATTGCAAGCACGCTTGATCAGCAAAGTTGAGAGATCATGTACCCTGCCGTTTAAAATGCTCATGAGGGTTGCGAAAACATTTTCTGAAGGTTTGGAACTTGTGCTGCTTATGAATTCAGATCAGAGGCTGCTGTTATGGATGAAATGCAAAATGCTGTTGCACATATTTGCAAGATGGCCGAAGTCTTCCATGACTTGGTTCTGCTGCAGAACTTCAAACCAATCCTAGGATGCTTTGTTGAATTGTATCATGCGAGTCCCTTGCTAATGACCGGTAGCTGGCAAGCATCATCATGAGCTGGTTGCGCAATTTTGCAGCTACCAAATTCTTATTTTTGAGTTCACTAATAGACAATCTGGATGCTTAGCTATTGAAAATAGAGCCCTCAGGATCACCTGAAGTCGAATTTTGTTGAATTGATTTTTTATAGGCGACAACTCACATTCACTTTGCCTGATACTGGACTCGTTTAAAAAAGCAAAACAGCATTTTCGGTTGTCGTTTTTGTTTGGTAGTTGGCATAGTCGAGATCGTGTTCTTCAGTTTATGTAAGAAAATGGTCGGTCGACATTATAAAGGCAATTTATAAAGGTGTACTATTTTTTTAAAAATATTATGAAAATATATTCTTTATTGAAATTATTAGATATGTGGAAAAATATCTTTAAAATAATTGTAAAAGTTTACATTGGTTATGCCAATAATAGAAAAAATGTATTTATTATGCTAATAAGGAAGAAATCTGTATATATTAGATTTTATATATTTTCATCTATAAATTATTTGAAAGTTGAAATAAATAAATAAAGAAGTTTATATGTACAAATTACACGTCATAATCATAATTCAATAATTTCAATTTAAGAATTTAATTTTGAATCAAATATTATTCTAATTTTTTTATTATCTAATTTCAATCTAAAAATTTTATTTAAAATCAAATTTAAACATTAATTATTTTTATTATTTAATAATTTAATATATTAAAATTAATTTTTCTTATTATCTAATAGTATAATTTTTATTTATATTTATAACAACTAATTTTAATTTAAGGATTCTATTTAAAATATATATAAATACTATTTATTTTTATTATTTAATATATAAATAGTTAGTTTTTATTATCTGATTTTAAATAAAAACAACTGAGAGAATAAAATTTTAATTATCTAATAGTATTAGTTTTAATTTATTACTACTCATTTTTATCTAAGAATTATATTCAAAATCAAATATAAATTTTTAATTAATTTTTATTATCTAATTTTATAAAAAAATAATACATAATTAATTAATTTTAAGATAATAAAATTTTATTAAAATTCTAAATTACTTATAATTTATTTTATTTATTTTTAATTATCTAATATCAATAGTTTTAATTTATATTAACTAATTTTAAATAAAATTATATAAAAAATATTATATATGATTATTATTAGAAGGTCTTTATTAAAACTACATTGTTGATGTTTGATTTAACACTTTCAAACTTATATTATAAAAGTTAAGTGGCTAATATTAAACATACATTTCTTAAATTTTTGACTAATATTAAAAAAGGGAAGATGATAAATAAAATAAAAAATTTACTGTTACATCTAAATGTTTTAAAAATTCATTAAACTTAATTTTGATTATTTAATTTTATATAAAAAATATAAACAATTAATTTTTAGAAAATAAAATTTTATTAAAAATCTAAATTTATTAAGATTAATTTAATTTAATTTTAAATGAATTATCTAATGTCAATATTTTTAATTCATAGAAACTAATTTTTATAATAAAATTATATAAAAGAAAATATTATTTATGATTATTTTTGAAAATATGAGACTTTTGTTAAACTTACAAAAATATCTCATATTGTTAACGTTTGATTCAATTTTTTCAAATTCATATTATAAAAGCCAAGGAAAGTGAATTGATAGAACATACTTTCTTAGATTTTTGACTAATATTAAAAAAAATAGAAATAGATAAGTAAAATGAAGGTTCTATCATTCCTTTAAATTTATCAAAAATTTGTTAGAATTAATTTTATTATCTAATTTTATATAAAAAATAACATACAAATAATTAGTTTTAAGCAAATAGAGTTTTATTTAAAAAAATAAATTTATTAAATTTTTTTATTTTAATTATTTAATGATAATAATTTTAACTTATAGTAACTAATTTCTATAATAAAGTTATATAAAGAAAAAAAATATTGTTTATGATTATTTTTTAAAATATAAGGTATTTATTAAAGTTTTAGAAATATTTCTTAACTTTTTCAAATTTACATTATAAAAATTAGTTGAAATAAATTGATAAAACATATATTTATCTAGTTTTTAGCTAATATTAAAAGATGGAAGGTGATAAATAAAATGATGGTTCTACTATTCATTCTAAATTTGTTAAAACTAATTTTATTTTACTTTAATCATATAATAATAGTAATTTTAATTTATAACAACTAATTTTTATGTTAGAATTCTTTTTAAAATCAAATATAAATACTAATTATTTTTATTATTTAATAGTTTAATTCGTTAAAATTAATTTTTATCATCTAACTTTATATAAAAATTCAACACATAAATGATAAGTTTTAATAAAATATAATTTTATTAAAAATTCTAAATTTGTTAAAGCTAATTTTATTTTATTTTAATTATCTAATAATAATAGTTTTAATTTATAATAATTAATTTATATAATAAAATTATATAAAAAATATTATATATATATTTTAAAAAATATGAGATTTTTATTTAAATTGTAAAAATATCTCATATTATTAATACCTGATTTAGTCTTCTCAAACTTATATTATAAAATTCATTCAAGTAGATTAATGAAACATACATTTCTTGATATTTTGATTAAGATAAAGTGTAATACATGTTCTTATTAGTTTAATAGTTAATACATGTATGGGCGCATGGTTTCTGCCGCTGCTTAAAGCGAGGCTTACGAGGCTTACGGACTAAGGATGCACTTGGAACGAAAGCACGAACTTCTTGAGGGACTACCTCAAGGAATGATACGGACTCGAAAGAGTTACAAGAGAGTCACCATCGGATCGTTCCGGATTTGGTTCAATCGACCCATAGCATGAGTGCTAAGTTAAACCCTTCAGAGATGGGCTCAGGTGGTGAAGATCTATTATATGAGTTTCCAAAATCAATTTTACCATTATAGTTGGAGTTAATTGCCCTAGGCAGATAAGCAAGCAAGAGCGTAATAGTAAGCACACAACACAACATGTTATAGCAATAGGCGAAGCATAACATAGTAAACTAGAATGACATATAATGTTATATAGTATTTGGATGACATGATATATGTATGACATGTGAAGTGATGATATAGTAGAATGACATGACATATGCATGACATGACATGGTGATACGTGTGGGAAGTGGCATATGACATGGCAGATGACATGGTATATGACATGATAAAAGATATGACATGGTATATGACATGATAAAAGATATAACATGGTATATGACATGATAAAAGATATGACATGTGACGTGACGTGGCATGGCAATATGATATAATGGCGTATAGCACGATAAAATAACATAACATAGCAAAACGACATAGCATTACATAGTAGCGTACAATATATTATATGTTATGACATGACATCTATAATGGCATGGCATAGTTATGTGTGATGTGGCATGTGGCATGTGACATGGTGTAGTAGCATGGCATATATATTTTGGCAAATAGAAAAGCCATCCATGAAATAAAATCTTAAAAAGGTCGGTGAAAGAGATCGAGGAAAATAGGAGATACACGAGGTAATTAAGGATAAATCATACAAAATGGGGAATAAAGCTATTCTATTACATAAGATCTTCATTGATATAACAATCTGAGACATTAAGTAATGTCTCAACCCCTTCGAAAAAATTTTAACCTCAGGTAGCACGAGCCGAAAATGCATAAGTGAAAATACAAAATGAATAAGCAAAGTTGTTAGTAGCAAATGAAATTTAGAATTTGATTGATTAATTCTATGTCATGTGAAGGCACGAATTAAGAGCCAAAGTCTGATGAATGTAATGGCAACAATCATGCAAAGTGAATTAACACGAGTTGGATCATGAAAATTATATAAATACAAATAATTTTAGGCAAAATTATTAATGAACGATCATGACATAATGAATCGGGAGTCACTAACATCACATAAATATCAACTGGAGATAGCGACTTGATTGATCAAAGCCAATCATATTGAAACTCATAAATCCATGAATTAAATAAGAATTTAATAGGGAAAATTAATTTTGAAGCCAAAATTAATAAAATATAATTAATATATATGATGAATTTAATTCATTAGAGCTACTATGAAGTGTCTAATGTCACTAAAAGTTTCAAATTGGATCCAAAATTGGGCAAAAATTGTATTTTTTTTGATAAAAATACAAGCTATATAAGGTGCATGTCATGCTATATGAGCAGCATATAGTAATATATGCGGCACATATAGCCTTATATGCGGCATATAATAAGCCAAATTTAAGGAAAATCACATTTTTAAGCAAAAACATGACCTAAAGCCAAATCCTAGCAGATTTAACAATCATAGCTAACCATTTAAAGCATAAACAAGTGATCAAATCATAAGTCAACAAATTAAATGAGCATTTAATTTGAAAAATTAATTTTAAAGCTAAAATTAATTAGATCCAAATGATATATGATAGATCTAAAACATTAAAGCTATTATGAAGCATCTAATATTGCTGGAAGGTTCAAATTGGGTTGAGAAATGAGTGAAATTGGAAGAAAAATATGATTTTTTGGAAAAATTGAAAGCTACGTGCGCATCATATAGTGCCATGTGCACAACATATAGGCTATATATAACATACATAGTGCTATATGTAGCACATATATCAAAAGAAAATAGAAGAAAAAAATCATGTTTTCAGGCAAAAACACGAGATCCAGTTCAAATCTTAGTAGATCTAAAGCAGCAACAAGTTATTTAGATTACAAATAAGTATTAGTAATCATCAAACAAGCATGATTGAAGCCAATCATCAAGAAATAGCCTAAAAATCATAGATCCGTAGCCAAATTAAGAAGCAAATGGCGAGGAAATAGGTATTTAACTCACCACAGCAGATTAAACTTCTAGATCTTGATTCTAAATGTGTTTAGGGACCTAACTAAGGTTAATTAGTCTCTAAAATCCTAGATCAATTACTTAATTAAGTGAGAGTGGATTTTGGCAGAGTTTGGATGTATTTCTTCAATTTTTGAACCATTTTTTAGAAGCATGAGGCTTATATTTATAGTGGGAGGTGTTAGGGTTTAAGAAATCTCATTAGCAATGTGGGATTTTTGAAAATTTTAAGTTATGTGTGGTGCATATAGTGCTATATACGCCTCGTATAGCTTACATGTTACGCATGTAGTGCTATATGCACAACATATAGCATTTTGACCCTATATGTGCCGCCTTCCATGAGCAAAATGTAACATATGCCATATGTCCAATAAGCATCATTTAGGGTCCTAAGACATTGTGTGATATGGCACATATTAGATTTGGTGAGGAAAAGGCTGCCTATTAAATGCATATTTTTGCTATATGCGTAACATATAGCATTTATGACCCTATATGCACCGTCTTTCATCAGAAAAATGTAACATGTGCTGCATATAGCAGGATGTGTGCAAACTGGGATTGATATCAGGGACTTGTGCCAAGCCTAATCAATAAAAACCTAAAACTGTAATGCGTGAGTGAAAAGTTAGAGTTAATAGTTTACCTCCTGATCAAAACCATTTTAAGGTGACATCAACACAAGTCATCAAAATGAGATCTGATCATAACATGACTTTTCACCAAAAGTAAGGAAGACACTTTACTAATGCTCGTGCAAGATATAATGCTCATGTTGAGGCTTATAAAATGCTCATGCTGAGACTCACGGATTGCTCATGTTGAGGCTTATAGAATGCTCATGCTGAGGATTATAGAATGCTCGTGTCGAGGCTTGCAGAGTGCTCATGTTGAGGCTTATAAAATGCTCATGCTGAGGCTTACGAAATGCTCGTGTTGATGCTTGTAACCCAATTCTGTAATTGGGGGCCCGTTGCTTGGGCTAAATGATCAATGCTTGATCAAACGATGCTCATGCTGAGGTTTGTAACCCTATTCTGTAATTAAGACCCTGGTGCTCAGGCTAGATGATCAATGCTGATCTAGTCAACGGCTAGACTGATGGTTTTTTTACGAGGCTTAAAAATCATATGATGTCAGTGTTTAGATGCTTACTGCCAGGGTTTAAGAGTCAAATGCTTGAACTCATGGTCACTGCTGGACCAGGCGGTTAACTATGGAACTTAGCTGATCATGTTCTGGATCCATGGTGAACAATTGCTGGTTCTGAAAGTGATCAACTATTAGATCTATGCTCACACCATCAAAATAAGTATCTAATATCTCCAAAGAATGCATTTGGGATCCTCTGCCAGAATACGACACTGTCTGGTCAACGGCTTGAGAAGTAGTCAAGGGCTTGACTAACATTGATCATCTATTGGATCAATTTCCTATCTATGCTAGACATGGAAAAGCAATTTATCAGTGAAATTGAGATCAAAATAGTTTAGGAAAAATGCTTGAATTTTTAGGTATCAGTTTGCTGCATTTTGACTAATTTGCTTGATTTTTCAGATGTTGCGGGTTGTGAAAATCAAGCTCGATGGGGCAAATGATCTCTAAAAATTTTGAAAATTTGGGCAGAGGCCTAATTCCATGATTGTATCTTTGTGGGCACCCAGTGTATGTTAGAAAGGCATCATAGAGGCTGACACATGTTAGTAAAAATTGCTATGTATGGAGCGCGTTGCACTACATGCTGTGCATGTTACATAGGAAATTTGAATTCCAAAGCCTTCCTTTCGAAAATCATTTAGTTTTAGCCTTCCAAACTAATTTTCTCTCAATCTTGAAACCCAAAATTCATTATTTCTCTAAAAATGGTTGGAATTAGGATGCAACCGACACCCCAAGATTCAGAATCAGTCCTGAGCTACACTTTAACTGAGCACTCCACTCGCTATCCTTATTTCGGTGTTACATATAACGAGCCTGTCACACCCGAACCCAGTGCAACATGCTCCCGTAGAACAGTTAATAAACTCCATAAACAACAAATTCATTAATTGCTGTACAAGAGATCTATCTTTACCCCCATTTTTTTTATTTACTTAAGTCACATCCATAAAATAACTCGGACAAATAGAACACTCGTAATTCCATATGGATTATCAATACACCATATACATTCTTATTGGATCTTCAAACATACATGTTCTACATGTCGTAAGTATATTATCATAATACTAATATGATACCACACACAAAGATAGTACAAATTACTACTGCCACTAAGGTTAACTTAAATAAGTTGCATATTTACATATACACAAAGGAGTATATGGACGAGTCCAGCCTGCATCTAGGATAGGGCTTTACGAAAGACCCG
>CANYBF010093829.1:0-14689 GCA_948192965.1 Dalechampia spathulata
AAGCACATTCTACTACACATGTCATGCATATGCCATGTCACGCACCATCTCACATGCCATGCATTTGGTATGTCATACATATAACATGTCATGCATATGTCATGTATTATAGCATCACACATATCATGCATATGGTATGCCATACATCATTTACATGTCATGCATAAGGTATGTCATTCTATAATACCATGCCATACATACACTATACGCCCAACGTTAAAATGAATCCCAAAATGTTAACGCATAACTCCATACATTATTTGCTATAATATGTGTTTACATATTAGGTTGCCATATCACACATATGATATGTCATTCATACTCATATGACATGCATATGCCATGTCATCCAAATGCCATATAGCTTTATATGTCATTCTACGTGCAACCTTGCAACGCCGATTCACATAACGCGCTGTGTGTTTACAATTACGCTCGCATGCTTGCCTGCTTAGGACAATTAATCCCAACTAAAATGGTAAAATCGATTGTGGAAACTCATAGAATATATCTTCACCACCTAAACCCAATCTCTGAAGGGTTTAATAAGCACTCATGCTATGGGTCGGTTGGACTAATCTGAAACCATCCAGTGGCGACTCCCTTGCGACTCTTTCAAGTCCGTATCATTCCCTAAGGGAACCCCTTAGGAAGACTGCGCTTTCGCTCCAAGTACGGTCCCCGGTCCATGACTTTCGCAAGCCTCGCTCTGGGCCCCGGCAGAAACTGGCGCTCACAAGACTATTAATGGAATGTTTTGTTTATGTTCATATTTATCCATCCCTATGGTTAATTATACATTATGTATACTATACTAATTGGTTAATGGTATTAGTTAATTTAATAAACTTTATCTTATATTTAAATGTTGAATTGCCTAGATAATTGATGAAATCAATAACTAGTACTTAGCTACTCTTGATCCCAGAGAATGATACCCTTAAGCTGTACTCGCGATCCATACTCTTGCGGTGGCGTGATTACAAAATAAAGATTATAAATTTAAAACTTGTTGATTTATTATTCATGTTAATTTAGAACTATTTATATACCAATATTTATCATAATTATATAATTGGATTAGTAAACAATATATTTTTAACTTTATTCAAAGTGTGTGAATTTAATATATCAAACTTTCTTTCATCGTTTAAAATCTTTATTAATTGTATTTCAAAAATTATGTTTATTTGGCATTCAAAGATGACATTTTAATAAATTATTAGAAAAAAATGGAAACCGAAAGAAATTGACATAAATACATTGTTCTTCTTGTTGTTGGAGATAGAGACGATATATCTTTACTTGAATCTCTATATCTTAAAAAATGATTGATTAAAATGCACAAATATTGAGATTGTAAAGAAAGCACTAATGAGGTAAAGAATATCAATAAAGGAACATAATTCAAAGATTATTTAATACTTGAATTTATCTTATTTGATATATGACAAATATGTTTAGTGATTATAAAATTAGTATATTTAAATTTTATATTTTATAATTTTTTAGTCATAGTAAAAAATTGATATTGATGCTGTCATAGTATATATAATGTTGGTTTCACAAAAATTATGTTGATTATTAGCTCCAATCAGTTATATATCAATTAGAGATTCAAAAGTCAATTTAAGATTAAAAATTAAAAAATATTAAATTACTTTATTTATAAAAATAAGTTATGATATTTCTAGAATTTTTCAATTATTAGGGATAAATGTTTGAATAGGATATGATTTGAGCAATTGATGATAATTAATATAAATTGAAATAATAACTTTGTGAAGGTGGACATCATAATATTAATTAGATTTTTCTAACATTTAATTAACCTATGAAAATTAATTAATTAATTAATTATATCTACTCTTGTGGTAAGTAATTAATTAAAATATATTAATCTCGTTTACGTAAAATTAATAATCATGAGTTAAATTCATATCTGTTGATAATTCATACTTACATTCATGACATACTATCCAATAATTAATTCAATCTCACATAATTAATTATCTATAATATGCAATTAAGTGAACTCCTACACAATCATATACATTGAACATCATGATATAAATAAACAATGTATATACAAAATCACCATTAATTAATAATAATTCAAAATAATTCAAGATTAAAATTTCAATCCTTGATATTTTTCTATCCATAATCCATAAATACAAATCATTCAAAGGTAAATTACAAATCATTAAAAAATGATAGAGAAAAAAATAATAACATAACTTATAATTTTGATGTTGATTCTTCTTTACTTCTTTGATTTTTAATCTTTTAATCTTTGAAATCCTCAAATCTCCTTTAAGCATATGGTTTGATGAATAAAAAAAGAAATTACTAGGAAAAATTATTAGTAATACCTAAAACTAATTCAAGATAAGAAAAAATAAGAAAGATCCAAAGTGAGAGTGAATATGGATGAAGAAGAAATGAAAATAGATTATGATTTCTCCATAGATTTTTAAAAAAAATATTTCATACATTTGTATGAAATAAAAACCTGATATGAAATATTTGATCATAAGCTTTTAGTTTAAAGATGGGACAAACCTCTTATAGCTTCAAACATGATCATGTCATGATCAAGCAAAAGAATCACATAAGCCATGGAAAATGTGAGGAAATATTGTCATACAAGTCGTGTAGGGAGTTATGCACAATGCTGAAATTATAATGAAGAAACATATAAGTGTAGGGAACATCTCATATGATTCGTGCAATGCCATATTCTACCTTTTAATTTTATCTATTTCAATATGTTATTTCTTTAAAAAGAAGAACAGAGGCACGTGCTTGAAACCATGCATCACACGACGCTGGAATTCCAAAACAAGACAAGGATATTCATATATGATATAATGCACTAATGTTTATCTAAATATTAAATCAAATAATATAATTATCATTATGTTATATTAGTGATAGTAATTTGCCCATATTTCTATTAGATATTGAAATGAATTTTCAAATAAATTTTATCTTTCATTCTTGATGTTGATAACCATATTAATCACATGAAGATTATTTTTTATTATCATTTTTTTCGGAACTAGAGATGAAAATAAAAAGAGATTTTATCAAACAAACTCCAATTACTAGAACTACCACATAAATACTAATTAATAATAAATACAATAATTTAGACATCAAATTACAAAAAAGTTGTAATACTAAATTTTCAAATTCCACATTTTTTGAAAAAAACATTATCATCATTATAAATTAATCATCATTATCATTACTATCATTTACATCGTCATAGTCAAAATAGAAAAATATAATAAAAATAGAAACATAAAATAATAAATAATAAACTTCAAATAAAATATTCAAAATTATAAAATTATTAATAAATAATATATCTTTAATTTAAATTTTTATTATTTATTTTAATAAATTTTTTACTATATAATTTTTTGAAAAAAATATCAATACTATAAATTTATTACATATGTGTATATATTTATATATACATTAGTAGTGTGATAGATATTTATCTATCTAATTATATATATGATAAATAAATATATACTTATTACAAAATAGATAAATATATCTACTATATATATCATATGATAGATATATGTTGACGTATAAATAGTATTATTTTCACATGCATAATATTTCAATAAGTTGTAAATTTATAATCATTAAATTATAATTATGCCACTGTAAGAATACGGTTCGCAACTGCAGTATAAGAGTATCGTTCAGTGGGACCAAGAGCGATTAAGTACTAGTTATTGATTTTATCGATTATCTAGGCAAATCAATATTATAGTTTATTTAATTAACTAAAAGCATAAACCAACTACTAAATATATATATATATATATATATAATATAATTAAACCTAAGGTTGAACGATGATGAACAAATATTAAACCTTCAATTATTAATCTAATTATCAACTTTAAAGTAGTGTTTAGATACAAAGTTCTTTCTTTCAAAAGAGTCTTTACCTACTTAAGTTAAGCTAAGACCTTACTTTCGTGACTGCTAAGATTAACTTTAGCGATTAAGTTCATTTATTATATCTTGTGCCTCCAAATTAACTAACTCTTATGTCTAGGCAGTTATCATTCGGTGTTCTTAAATTTATTCGGTTAGGTTAAACCTTCTTTCAAAGCGATTAACAAAATTAATTCAATATTTTCATGTTAAAAGGGTTCGTTCTAACAATTAAATATCATAAGCATGAATCACAACTCAAGAACATAAAAAGGTAAATGAATTCATAAATAGAAAGAAATTAAATTTGTTCAAATCATCATCCAATCCCTACAACTACTATCAAATCATATCTTCAAAATAAATAAAGCAAAAGGGCATGAAGAATAAAGAAAATAAAACCATAATAAATGTTTAAAACTAAAATATAAAAAGATGGAGATGAAGAGAATCTTGATCAATTCTGTTGCTCCTGCTATTCCGTCTTTTATTCTTCTCGATTCTACCTCAATTGCTTCCTCAACGTCTTGATGAAAGGCTATGAATAAGAATAGAAAATAGAAGAGAAGATTAGCAATCATACCAATTGAATCTCCTTTTCTCTCCCTATTCCCCTAAATCTAAAACCCTAACCTAGGCTATGAATGAATGAATCCCCATGTTCTTAATAACTAAAAGACTCCTACAACTATTTAAAATCTAAATGCATCATAACCGTACATTATTATAATTCTAGGACTAGAAAAAGAAAGAAAAATATGACCTAAATACACCACACGAGTTGTGTAAATGCTACACAAGTCGTGTGGCTTTCGAAACGACTAAAACAAGCAAGAATTTAAGGGCTGCGAATGGTACACGAGTCACAGATGATCATACACGACTCGTGGATGACTCGCAAGAAATGAAAACTAGTGAAATTAAGAGGTGCGAGCCTTACACGAGTCGCGGATGACCTTACATGACTCGTGGATGACTCGCTAGTGCTATGAAATATCCTATTTTCTAAGCTTGAATGAGGAAATTAAAATTCTAAAACCTAAAACTATGATTTAACTATAAAATAGCACCTAAGAAACTTACTAAATGCATGTAAAATCCATCTAAATAAAGCTAATTCCTAGACTATATGAAATATCATGAGAATTATACAAAATATGTATGAAAATGTATAAAATTATATTAAGTATATAATATATGAGTATAATGTATGAGAATGTGAATAATGTATAAAATATTATATTATATACTTATATTTGAAGAGAAAAACATGAAAATAATACTTAAAAGATACTATAATAAAGAAGAAAATATAAATAAAAATCATGATTATTAATATAATAAATAAACATATATATTATCAAAATATATTATATAATACAATAATAAAAATACTATAATAATAAATGCATCAATCAAACATGTAACATCATGAATAATAAAATATGTATACATTGGTTCAAATTTTTATTGATTTTAAAATTTACAAATCAATTTTTTATAGTATATTTCTAAATTTTGGATTGAAAATTTAAAATTTTAAAATTAAATTGAATCAATTATTTTTAAAATTTAAAATTTTTAAAATTGAAATAAATTAAATTTATCCATTTAGTCGATGCAAAATATAATTTGACCAACCCTACTTATGTTTTATAAGTTGAGAAGAGGGATATTACATTTATGGGCAGGGAGCTTTAATGGATCCTACTTTCTAAAGTTTATGGTTTGTTAATTTCATTCACTCACTTTATTCGAATAGATGGCAAATTATGAGTAAGGGTTGTTGTGGCTTTATTTGACAAAGTTGCTTTCTTCATGTAAGTATTTTATCAGAATCAGCTCGACTACTCCGCCTCTCTGCGGAAGTCGAATAAGTCGGTCCGATGACGACCATTTGCATCGAATTCAGCGTCCACAGTTACCAGATCTGTTCAGTGAACTTGCAAAGATGGCTGAGAAAACAGAGCCCGTGCAGGGATCGATTCCGGTGTAAAGTTGTATGAATTTAAGACGATCATTCAGCTAGCAGGAGATTTTGAGACCATCATTCAGCGTGTTCCTATAAATGTTCGCGGTTTATCTACTCGAAGAATATCAGAACTTTCTTTAAGAAAAAACGAAAGTCACGAATAGTTTCAATAAAGAGGGAAGAAAAAATGTAGACGAGCAACAATCGAATCGTCAAGAAAAGAGTGACGACTGAAACGATATCTCGGCCATTTGATATTACCTCTGTTCTTTCCAAACGAAGAGACACAGCCAAATCTGCCTCTCGTTGTCTCAGCAGAACAAGAGGCATCTGAGCATATGAGCTCACATAAACCAACCAAAACTCGAATATTTTCATGATCTAGTTTTTATTCTGAAGAAAGCTTGGCAGTATGGGTTCGGCATGGAAGAGGGGATTATAAAGGAGCGTCGCTAACCCTAGCCCCCAGGGAAGAGCGTCGCATCATCTCAAATTACGATACTATCCCTCCCCTCAATTGGATATTTAGCCGACTTCTCTGTTAACGGTCACATAACAAAAGTCTTTTCCATTAAATAACCTATGAGATCAATTCTAATTTAATACTTATACTTTTTTAATGTTTTTTTTGACATCCTTTAAACTTTTATTGCTTTTTCAATTTAATTATAAAGAACAATTGATTATAGATAAATAATAAAAATTGTTATCCATTTATTTCAATATTTTTCAAATATTATATATATATATATATATATATATATATATATATATTCAAATTGATTTCTGGATTAATTACATATATTTTTAATTTATGAAATTAATTAGATTAAATAATTATTTTAATCTAATAAATAAAATATATTTTATGGATCAATTAAATAAATTATTTTGATCTATAAAATAATTAGATTAAATAATTAGATTAATCTAATAAATGAAATAGATTTTAAATCAATCAAAATATCCGGTTTATTATCTAAATTTAAATTATTTTAATAGTAAGATAAATACTATTAAAATAATAAATAAATAAAGGGATAATCATTTTGAAGTGAGAATGAAGATTAAATCTGTAAATTCTTCCTCCTTCAAATCACTATAAATATGAGGCATTCCCTTTATTCCAAAAACACACATTTTGAAAGTCAGAAGCTTACAAACTACAAGCTCTCTAAACCTTCAAAACCTCAATATGTTCTTCAAGATCAAAAGTGTTCTTCAAGTTCATTAAGACTTTCAAGGAGTCAATCAAAGTGTTCATCAAGTTCATCAAGGTGTTCTTCCTCCAAGGTGAAATTTGATTCAAGATCAAGCTCCTAAAGTACTTGAATCGTGTTTTTCATCAAAAATCAAGTTTAATTCAAGATCAAGCTACAAAAGCCTTTGAATCAAGTTCGTGCTTCAAAATTCGAATCAGAGGATTTAAATTCTTTGTTATAGAATTTTATATTAGAGATTGTAACCCGTTTCAAATTAAAAAATTTATTTGTTGCTCAATTTCTAATTTAATTCATTTTTGTTTTATAAATTTTATGCACTATAAATTTTAGCACACCCAGTGGAACCCTTTCTACCACTCATCTCCAATTTCAAAAAAAAAAGAAATCAAATCTTCAAAATTAATAGCATCCGAGAAGAGTGATTTCATGGCACCAAGAAAGTACAACCTTCGCTTAAGAGCTACTCAGGTCGAAACTCCTATCCCGTCGCTTGGTGGATCAAATGCTGCTAATAGTCCCAACACCACGACAAAGATAAAGTCGATCATATAGTTGTATGAGCAACAACAAATAACGCCTTCGTCAAAGATGGAGCTAAAAATTGGAGTGTCAAAGGAATTTAGTTTCTTATCCTTGCTAAAGTCCTGTGATGAGGAAGGAAGTCAAGGTGGAAGTTTCACTCCATAATCAAATCTACAAATTTCTTTTTCAAAAAGTCCTGGTGGCACTATATCTGTGATGATAACCAACACTACTTCACTCGAAGAACAAGTTGCTAACTTGACCAAATTGGTAGAGGAGCTCATGAATAAAACCAAGGAAAAAGATGATGAAATTGCATCTTTGTCCACAAAGCTGGCAAACGTGACTGGGAAGGCTATTGCTAAAGTAGCATCTGACCAGCTGGCTAATCAAGAAAAAGAGGAAGCTGCTTCAGCAATAAAGGTTGCAAGTAGCACTCAAGTGGTGGCCAACAACCCAATCTTCACAATTTAGTTGGAAGAGCTTATTAAGAAAGCTATCAAAGAGTAAGTTGAGTCATCCGTGCAACTTTCTTACTCATATTCAAAGCCATACACCCCTTAGATTGACCTCATGAAGATGCCAACAAATTATCAACCTCTAAAGTTTCAACAATTTGATGACAAAGGTAATCCAATACATCATATTGCTCACTTTGTGGAAACATGCAATAATGCTGGCACCTATGGTGATTTACTTGTCAAGTAGTTTATCCGATCTTTAAAAGGCAATGCCTTTGATTGGTACACTGACCTTGAAGCTGATTCAATTGATAGTTAGGTGTAACTTGAGTGGGAATTCCTCAACCCGTTCTACAGCCCCTGCTGCATTGTCAGCATGATTGAGTTAACTGCAACTCGTCAATGGAAAGATGAGCCTGTGATAGACTATATCCAAAGATGGAGGAATCTCAGCTTGAACTACAAAGATCGTCTTTCTGAAACTTTCATAATAGATATGTGTATCAAGGGCATGAATTGTAGATTGCCTTACATTCTTCAAGGAATAAAACCAAGTACCTTTGAAGAATTCGTAACTCGAGCCCATGATATGGAGCTTAGTATTTTGGATGCTGGTCACCAAAATATCCCAGTACAAGATTTGAAGAAAGGCAAGGAGAAGTTGGAGGTATGTAAGGTCGTCAAGCCTAATGTGAAGCCTAAGAATAAGCAATTATTAGCTATAAGCTCTACTCCAATCAAGATCAACTCTAAGGTTGAAAAGAAGAAGGAGATGAAGCCAATTATTTTCCAAAGTCAAGAAAAGAAGATTGCTTCTCTGAAGGAAAGACAAGAAAAGAAATATCCTTTCCCCGATTTTGATATTTCAAGTATGCTTGATGATTTTCTTGAAGCTAAACTCATTGAGCTCCCACCAATGAAACATCCAGAGTAAGCTAATTAGAGTAAAGATGCAAATTACTACAAGTACCATCGCTTACTAGGTCATCCAGTGGAGAAGTGCTTTGTGTTGAAAGATAAAATTATAGAGCTAAAAGCACAAGACATAATTGCTTTCGATGAGGAGGAAGCAAGTTCAAATATGATTACCACTAGGGATTTGAGCCCTCAAGCATTTTCTTTGGTGGAAATTAGTTTTAGGTCTTTTGAACCTATAACTATTGAAGTTCCTTGCATTCAACACTTGGTGATGCATGAAGAGGCATTACTATCAAGAATTGATATAGGAAGCAAAACTGATGATGAAGGGTGGATTCTTATGACACAACAAAGGAGTCAACGTAAGAGTTTGCCAAAATCAAGCCCAAGTCTTCGAAAAACCAAAGTGAAGAGAAGATCACCAAAGGCTTCAAATAAGCCTAAGGTAAAAAAAGTCAAAGGCTAAGAGATCAAGAAAGGCATCTCTGTTCCCTTAACTAGATTTTGAATTTGAGCAAGAACCAAGGATGCCCATCACTTTAGCTGATTATATGCCTGAAATTTTCACATGTTATCAAGTGGAAGGAGAAGAAGACTCAGTGGTGCAAGAAGAATTTGAGGATAAAGAAGTTTGTTCTCACCGTAGCACTTGTAACTCATGTGCAGAAGAAATCACCTTCACCGCAGATGATATGCTATTAGGCTCAAAATTCCATATCTGTCCATTGTTTATTACCGGGTTCATTCAGGAGCAAAAGATAAAAAGGATTCTGGTAGATGATGGTTTAGCTATGAATATTCTTCCTTTGAAGACATTAAAACAGCTTGGCATCCCAATGGATGAGTTGATGCAGAGCCGGTTGATGATTCAAGGATTCAACCAATGCAGTTAAAGAGTAATGAGCAAGATCTATCTCAACTTATACATTGATGAAATGGAATCAAGTGCTTCATTCCATGTCATTGATGCTAAAACAACATATAATATGTTGTTGGGTTGGCCATGGATTCATGACAATAAGGTGGTGCCTTCGACACTCCATCAATGCTTCAAGTATTGAAAGAATAGTGAGGTAAGAAGGGTGCTAGCTGATACAAATCCTTTCAGTGAAGCTGAGTCATATTTTGCAGATGTTAAATTTTACTTGGAGATAAGCATGATGGAGGAGTTACAATTTGAGCCTAAAGCAGTTAAGGAACTGGTGGAGAAGGACTCTTCTAAAGTCCAGAAAGGAGTAGCTTTATTTCCAATTGAGGGGGAAGAGGGAGACTTCAATCCAATTAAATAAGTCTATGAAGGAGAATCCAAAACTGCATTATGTTCCACCTTCAAGGAGAAAAGAAGGGCAAGCCTCGTTCAAAGCCAAAGAGGATGCTAAGTAAGACTTACAAGACTTAGTCCTCCCATTGATAAAACTGGTACTATCAAAAGCAGCTGCACCACCATTATTAGGGTTTATCCAACCATCACAAGGATCATCGGTGGAGCAAGGAGAACTTCCAACAAAAAGAGTAAATGGATTTGATCCAAATGCCTATAAATTACTTACTAAATCTGGAATAGGTGAGAAGGCTACAGCCTTACTGATAAAGGAACCAGAGCATGGGCAAAAAGAAGACCTATCTAATGGAATTTGTAAAGTTTGGAAGGTAAGGGAAGCAACTTTAAAGACTTCAAGATAAGGTCTAGGGTACAATGCATCCAATCCTTTACGATTGAAGATCCATAAAGGGACCTCATAATACATTTCAGCTAGAGATGAAGAAAATCCAATGGAAGTTCCAAAGATTTTAGTTTTTGATCGACTAAGAACTGCTTCAAATTGAGTTTCAGTTTTTGATCGTCTTGGGGCTCAAGATAATTCCATGCCTAGCCAAAGTTCAGTTCATGATAGGCTTGGAGTTTTAAAAAATAAAGCGAAGATGAAAGTCAAGAAGAATTTACCTTTGCAAGTGGACTACAAGGAGGTTAAGAGCAAATTTCTTTCTCGTATGAAGCATCAAAGTCAATGGGTGGTCAAGGCTGGTGAAACACTAACAGGTAAACAACAAACAACTATGATCACAGTCTAAACATCTGGTCAATATTGTGAGGATGATGGTATAGCCACTTCTTTGTACTTGAGTGTAATTGAAATTGATAAAGAAGATTCAATGGTTGAGGAAAGTGAAGAAGAAGCTCTACCATCTTTTGAAGAAGGGAACAAGACTATAGTTGATGAATTAAAGAACATTGACTTGGTGTTTGACGACACTCCCCGTCCTATTTTTCTAAGTGAAAATTTAGCTCAAGAAGAGGCTGAGGACTATAAAAACTTTATCTTGGAGTTTTATAATGTCATTGCATGGTCTTATAAGGAAATATCTAGACTTGATCCTAAGGTTGCGGTTCATCACTTGTCAATCAAAAAGGGGGCAAATGTGATTAAACAAGTTCAAAGGAAGTTTTGACCAGAATTGCTTCCATAAATTGAGGCTGAAGTAATAAGTTGATTGATGTTAACTTCATTGAAGAAGTCAAATACCCAAATTGTATTTTGAATATTGTTCTAGTAAGAAAGAAGAATGGACAACTTTGAATCTGTGTAGACTTTCATGACCTTAATAATGCTTGCCCAAAGGATGATTTTCCATTACCTCTAATTGAGATCATGATTGACTCTACAACGGGTTATGAGAGGTCATCATACCTTGATGGATCATCTAGATACAATCAAATTCCTATGGCAATAAAAGATGCTAAAGCTACAGCTTTTCGAACTCCAAAAGGGATCTATTGCTACAAAGTCATACCTTTTGGATTGAAAAATGTAGGTGCAACATACCAATGGGCTATGCAAAAGATCTTCGATGACATGCTTCATAAAAATTTTGAATGTTATGTGGATGATCTTATGGTAAAATCAAGGAAGGCTATTGATCATTTGCAAGACTTACGACGGGTATTCGAGCATCTTTGAAAATATAATTTAAAGATGAATCCTTTGAAGTAAGCCTTTGGGGTATCTGCTGGAAAGTTTCTTGGCTTTATTGTGAGGCATCGAGGGATCGAGATGATCATTCTAAAATTGATGTTATTGGCTCAAAAAAATGATAAAGGAAAGGAGGGTGCACTCTACTATCTTAGTAGAATGATGAATGAAGCAGAATTAAATTATTCTCCCATTGAGAAGATGTGCTTAGCCTTAATGTTTGCAATTAAAAAATTGAGGCATTATCTACAAGCTCATACTATGCACTTAACTTCGAAGGTAGATCCTATCAAGTACATCTTATCAAGACCTATCCTCTCAGGAAGATTAACTAAATGGGTAGTCTTATTATAAGAATTTGAGATTGTCTATGTGTCTCAAAAAGGCAGTTAAAGGCCAAGTTCTTGCTGATTTTCTGGTTGATCATCTAATTCCTGATCATTGGGAGTTTTCTAATGATCTTCTCGATGAAGAAATTTTCTTTATAGAAGTTTTAAAACCTTAGAGGATGTTCTTTGATGGAGCAGCTAAGCAAGAGGGGGCAGGAGCTGGGGTTGTTTTCCTTAGTCCTGAAGGTGAAGTTCTTCCATTTGCATTTACCCTTAAAGAAAAATGCTCAAATAATATAGCAGATTATTAGGCCTTGATCCTTGGATTGGAAATGGCAACTAATATGGAGATCTCAAATATTGAAGTATTTGGAGATTCAAAGTTGATTGTCAATCAAGTACTCTCGTTGTATGAAGTAAAGAAAGCTGATTTGTTGCCTTATTGTGAGTATGCTTCAAAGCTGCTTAATCAATGTCACACCTTACCCCTCCTAGAAGGCATGACGTGCTCCCGTAATATGCTTAATAGATCCCACTTCATGCTGAAAGTGAGGGAATTTTAAATTTTTGCTATCACTTCAATAAAAGCTATCGAAAAGAACTTTCGTTAAATCCAGTCAAATTCTTGTACAAGTAAATATTTTTAAGATAATAAACTATTTAAAACTCAAACTCATTTATATATGTGCATACATCATATAACTATGATAAATATGTAAACAGTGCACTTATCTCTGGGTATTTTTCATAGTTGCATACTTACATCATATTTAATATAAACACATATACTAAATTAGCTACCTAAATGTCCTTCCCCAATAGCTATAGCTTGCCAGGTGCAAATCTCGTCTAGCCTTTATTTTTATCACTGCTATGATCTGCGTTCAAAAAAAGGAACGCTGAGTATAAACTCAGTAGTGCACAAAAAATGATGTTTAAATAACAAGGTTCAATAAAAATAATAACGAAAATAATAACAATTACATACCTTCTTTAATTTATGAAAGAATAAACATTTCATAATCATCGACTAAATAATCATCTTGTATTGTAAAATTTTAAATTTACAAATCATACAAATAAATCATTTTGCATTCTTAACCATTTCCATTATATCAATAGCTTATGTCACAAGTTATAGTAACCTATAACCCAGATGGGAGACGGGCCTCAATCCCACCCCTAAGGTGACTATATCATAACATACTGTTTGTGTCACAAGTTACAGTAATTAAATCACTATAACCTGGATGGGAGATGGGTCTCAATCCCATCCCGATGTGATATCTTATAATCTAGTGTACATACCTCTCTTCGAGGAGGGAACGGGTCTCAACCTTCAACTCGATGAGGAATATCTCATTGTAATCTGTCTATGACTGGTTATAAAACATAATTCTTTTTCAGTAATTCTCATCAAATTATACATCAAAGTGATGTCATATAAAATAAATTAAATAAATAATTATTCAAGTAAAACACATTTCTCATATAAAAGAATCTTTAAGCAACACAAATATCAATTCTGTAATCCATCGTAGAAAACAGACAATTAAATAATTATTTCACATAAAATGATTTATAAAATAAATATATTTTACATTTATTGTGCACAAACCTCAAATAGATTTTTCTGCTACTTCCTTTCCTTTTCCTAAATTCTGCCTGTTAACTTATTCAGCTGTATTTACGCAATAGTGATAGATCTATCAGAATAAGCTTAAAGCTTAATCTTTTTAACTACTGTTAAAATTACAGAGAAACCATAATTCCCTTTTCACTTCCAAATCATTTCCAACATCATTATAAATCAAACTTCCATACTAAACACACTTAACATCTTGTTTTATATTTCATTAAACTTTTCTCCCAAATTACAGAATTCTGACGGAAATCCGACAGAGTTCCACCTGTAATTCAGATATTCCAAAATCAAATCTTCCAATATTATAAATCAACCTACAGAAAACACAATTCCCTTCCTCTAAAACATCATTTCCACAACTCCATTTCACATTCCAACATAATTCACTATACATATAATATAAAATCTCAAATTAAACATAATATACAACTATTTACTCCTCTAATATCCTATCCATTTAAACGTTTACACATTATTCACCAAATATCTTACATTCTCAATTATTAAAACACATTTCCATCATCATACCCATTCAAACAAGATAAATACCATAAAAACCTATAATAGTCAAAAATATCCTTCTTAAATATCATTGGTTTGTTTCATGAATTCTATTCTCTTTTAACGCTTCAAACCATTATTTTTCATTCTACTTCACACCTAAAGACATTTATTCCTCAT
>CANYBF010093928.1:0-13580 GCA_948192965.1 Dalechampia spathulata
ACCTAAAGAACCAGCTCAAAATATATACCATGATGATAAGCACAATTGACCTATCATATGATCATATTTTCCAGCTCTTTTTCATCTTACTGGAGGGACTAATGCTGGCCTGGTACCATAGTCTCGATAACACAACCACGATCGAGTGGGAGCCCCTTTGCACTACTTTCTATAAGTAGTATGGATTCAAGTTTCACTTTGATGTCACATTGACAGACTTGGAGATGGTGAAATAGAAGACTAATGAGTCCTTCATGGATTATTTTAGCAACTGGATGGACAAAGCTATACTAGTTAGACAGAACCATCTAAGTCTAACATGATCAATAAGCTCATCATGGGGTTACTACCACTCTATCAAGACAAGCTAAGGTATCAAATATTCCATATATTTGAGGATATCTACTCAATGGGTCAGAGACTCAAGTAAACTGAGGGGCTGAAGAAGAAGGATCCTTCTTTCATTAAACTAAAACCACCACCTATGTTGGTTTATGAAAACATGTTTAGTAGTAGAAGATATAATTTAAAATTTTTAAAACATGTGATTTCATTGGATCTAGTAATACCATGCATATAATACATTAATAATAGAGAAAATCATCAAAGAAGAAATGAAAAACTTACTTTTTTGCAGATCTCTTTCTTTCTTGTTCGTCTAAAAAGTTATAGCAAACTTTTCAATCCTTAACTTAGAGGATCTCCAAACTATCCACACAAGTAATGAGAATGATTAGAAATCAATATTACTTGTTTTATTTAGAGACTAGTAAAATAAAATAAAAGAGGAATGGATGAAGAATAAGAAGTAAATTCGATTTTTCTTCTTGATCTTCTATCAAAAGAAGAATTGATTCTTTGTTCTTGAGCTTATAATTTTTTTGAAACAATGGAGGAAGGAGGCTTCCAAATTTCTTCTATGTATTTTCTCAAAAAAGTTAGACACCCAAACCTAATTAGGTTTAGGGTTTAATAAGTTAAGCCATGTGCATGTCATATGCTTTTGGCATGTGACTAACTTAAATCTCCTTTCCAGAAGCACATGATAATCATGTGCACTTTCTTTTAATTCATCATACATAAATAAGTTATGTGACAATCACATATTGACTATTATTTAATTGACATGCATATTGTACATATCATTTTAAATCACTTATATCCTGAGTTCTACTCATCATATTTCAGTGATCTTGGTATCAATTCAAAGCTCTTTTCATGCTCTTTCAAATGAACATGAAAAATCTAGGTCCTCTTATAACCATAAAACATTATTTCCTCAACACCAATTCATGATTATCATTCCTTTTACTTTTAATGTACGACCTTTTAGGTTCTTGACATGTTGGTAACATATGAACATATTACTAAACTTTATTTAATAACATCATATGTAAATCAAGAGTGGTGCCTAGTCACACATCATGACTACCCAAATGTCAAGAGGTAATTAGTTTGACTATAACCCTTCCATAACAAATCCATGCAATAAACTCCTTTCACCATCCATTATCTCATCTAGGTTTGAGTATGGATTAATGTCAACTCAATGCATAATCAAGTGCATTAGATCATGCCCTAAATTTGATGTTTCATGTACCCTAATCTTTATTCTTAAAATGCCCTTATGAAACTCATTCATCAATAGGCATTATACTCTAGCCAGAGATTCCTAAATAAAGAATATTACATGAATCAATGAGATAAAAGCCTACATTTAATCTTGGGTGGTGAATCCTTTATTGATAAATAAATACCTTCAACTCTTCACACTATATCCAACCTCTAAGTTATGAATGCCTCCTAAGGAGGAATAAAACATATGAGTCAAAACATAGTGATCCATAATTAAGATAACCTTGTTGTCTCAAGTCTTAAGGATACTTGCACTAATGATATGAGTGAAATATATTTCATAGACATAAATTAATCATCCATATGAAATCTCACTGGAAAGGTCTCCAATGAGTCAGTCCCAAACTCCTCATCCACATGTTCACTTTAGACAACTCTTGTCATGATGAATGAGAATCATCCCATAAGGAAGTATAGCATATGCTAATCTTAACTGCATTAATAATATCCATTCTTATTAATTCATTGATCAGGGATAATTTAGATATTGAACATTTACATTCAATAAGATTCTCATTTCATAAACTCTTTATGAATTCCTTTATACTGTTCCAATATCTTGGAATCCATTATTTAGTTAATAACCTTTCAAGTACATTGACTAATGATTAATGCCTTTTATTGATAAATTGTTCAATATAATAAATTACAATAAAACATGATGCTTTAAAGCATACATTAACAAAAATAATGATGATCATTTAAATTTGATTGAGCATAAGGCCCCTAAGTGTAGACGAATAATATCAAAAGTAGCAATAGTATTAAGAATATGAGTAGGAAATGATAGAGCTCTTTATCAAGATTTAGGGTAAACATAAAAAATTTTATTATGAACATTATGTAAATTAAGAATAAAATAAGAAAGTAAATAAAATCTATCAAAAGTTAAATATCCTAAATGATAATGCCAAAGAGTTTTATTATCTAGAGAAACATTTGAAGCTAGAAAGGGATGATGTAATAAAGAACTTGAGTCAAAATGTAATGATGATGAGTGCACAAACTTAAAGTTTAGTTGAAGAAAGTACAATCCATTGTGTTTTTAGCTTGTCCAATCTTCCTTAAACTAAAAAGGTCCTGAATTTCATAATGATTAGAGTTAATTTTAAGAAATATGAGTTTAGTTTTGATCATTTTACTAATGGAAAGCAAATTGAATTTAAAATTTAGAACAAATAACACATTTTATGAAAAATAAAGATCAAGTAAGATTTGTTCAATGCTTACATGAGTAATAACAATGTTGGTGTTGTTTGGAAAATGTATAAAATAATTAAAAATAGTAATTGAACTAGTAAAAAATCCTTATAATAAATAATATGATTAATTGCACTAGAATTGAGAATCCAAACTTTATCAATCCTAGGAAATGAATTGTTCAAAGAATTATTAAGAACATTAAGAATAATAGGATATGAAAAAAATAGAAGATACAAAACTATTACTTGCCATATGAGCCATGATATTCTAATTACTGAGTAAAGCCGTGAGCTTTTAAATTTGGTCTTTAGATAAGTAAAGTTGTAGAACACTTGAAGGGTCTTCCTGTAAGTTGACACTAAAGATTAAAGGTTGAGAAGTTCAAGTGGCAATAACCTTAGACTATGCAATAGTAAAAGATTGTCTATAAGGTGAAAGTTTAGGCTTTGTTAACTAGAAATTAAGAGGAAAACCAATAAGCTTATAACACTCTTTCTTTAGATGCCCAGTTTTCCTACAATAAGCATAAATTAACTCACTTTTATCCTTTTTAGTAACCATTGCCACACTATCAGAGAAATTTTTGGATTAAAGTTTAAATGATCAGTATGACTCTTCTCTTAACACCATGTTGTAAAATTGATCCAAGATAGGCAGAGGCTGCATCATGATGACTTTAGATCATAAACCTTGATATGTTTCATTCAATCCATTGAGAAAGTAGAAAATATAATCCTTCTACTGCACATCAATATACTTTTGGAAACAAGTAGCATTGAATGATCCATAAGAATAGTGAGGTAGTGGTCTATAACTCTTAAGCTTTTCCCAAACAACATTAAGCTTAAAGAAATTGGTATCTACTGAATTAGTACTTGGAATAATAACATAATAACATGATGTAGATGGTAAATTTTTAAATCATTGGGTTGTGAAAAATTATTATTTAAGGTCTCCTAAATTTTAGAAGTAGTGTCCATATAGAACATTGTAGAAGTAATAGAAGGAGAAATATAATATAATAGCCATGCTATGATTAAACTATTACAATGATTCTAGGCATGAAAAGAATAATAAGTAGAGCTAGGTTTAGAATTTGAACCATCTAGAAGCCCTTGTTTGTTATGAATAGAAACAATAAGAAGAAAGGATCAACACTATGTATGATAGTTATGAGAAATTAGCCAAGGTGCAACTATGACTGAACTATGATTTTCAGAATGATAAAGATAGTAAAGTGAGGAAGGATCATCAAGAGATAGTAAGGTGAGGAAGGATCGTTAAGAGAAATTAGCTATGTTTCCATGGTGAAAGAAGATCGTAAATGATGAAGAAATTCAAAATTAGGGTTAAAAGAAAATGAAGTAAAAACAAGTGGTTTTTGAGTTTGATGGAAAGGAAATTAAATGAAGAACATGAAAATGGCATAAATTGAAGAAGAAATTGAATGAATTTGTAATGATGAGGAAGATGGTGGGCAAAGAAAATAAGAAGGAGAAAAAAAGTTAGGAAGGAAAGAGAAATAATGTGTGAAAGAAGCTGAAAAACAAAGATGCTTAAAGAGAGAGAAGAGTAGTTGGCTCTTATACCATGACAACTAATAGAGTAAGTAAAAAGATAAAAATATTGATAATAATAATAGTATTTATACAAAATGAATACCATATAATATAATTTACAAATAACCCAACCAATGTAACTATAATAAATCACAATATAGTTAACAATTATTGACCTCTAAAGCCAATATCCATGCTTCATTACTATTGTTACTGATTCATACATTGTAATTAATACTTTGACCATTTGTAGGAAGAGAATCCTGATAATTGAAAAGTTGATATAAAGGTAATAAGATACAATCTTAGATTTCAATTTTAAAAGAATAGTGATGGTTTTCCTATTTATTAAAAATCTTATTTCTTAGCTTGCTAAAGTACTTTCATTAAAAAAATATATTTTTGGTAACAATTTAGTATACCTTTAAGGATCATATAGAAAACTCGTACTTATTTAATACAAGCCACCTATTTAGAAGGTGGAAAAATATTATCGCTAGCTCTTAGAAGGACCATTTAGCAAGATAATCCATACAAAATGTTATATTGCATTTAATTATATTGGAAACTTTGGAAATTTGTGTTGTTTAGAGTTAGCATCATAAGTAACTTGATGGTAATGTTGTCTGCTCACTCTAATATGATTATGAATTGATTTCTAAGATTGAATCTTTGAAAGTAACTTGTACTTGCTTTACATTGCAAGTGTCTTTGAGAGCTTTTTAAGAAGAGTGTTTACCTTTGATCATATTGGAGAAATATTAACATCCTCAAAACTATACGAGCTTAATGCTTCAAGCACTAGCGGTCAGTAACATTATTAGTTATATTGGATGATGTATAAGGTTTGATGAAGGTGTTAAAAAATGAAGAAGCTATTTATTCAATTAGGGCAAAATATGGTCAATATAGGAAGAATTAAACATTACAAATACCTTTTGATGCATTCTAATTCTCCTTCTAACATATTAAATCATTTTGTTATAGATGAGATATATAGTCTTGATCCTGAAGGTTTTGTATACAAGAATGGTTTTCTATTTTCTTGGGGCTTATGATTTGACAACCTTTCTTCTTTACACATATTTTTTATATACAAGTCATAATTTCAAATGGAGAATTAAAGTTAGTAATTAAATACTTAACTAACTTAGCTTAAAATATTATTATGCTGAAACTTTAAATAGAGATATTAAGTAACTAATTAAAGGATTTTAAAGAATAATATAAGTTGTTTTATTAATAATGTTAGGAGGGCAAAAAGGATATGTTATAAATTAAGTAAATTCATTTAAACATTAAAATTTAAGCTTATAATGAGGCATTTGGTAAAATAATAATGTATTTACAATTATATTGTTTGAATACAAGGTTAAAACTATGTTTTGTTGATGTTAAATTATGTGAATTGTGTTGAGAATGTAATATGTAGAATTAAGGATGAAGATATGTTTGATAGAGGTTTGAGTATATAGAAGTGCTTAAAATTATTTAACAAGTACAACTAAAAATAATATATAAGGATTAAATTTTGAAACATCCAAAAAAAATAAGGGAAACTTTGCTAAAATTTTGGTAGAAATTTCTTAAAAGTTAAAGCAAATAACTAAGAAAACTTAGTTTAAAATTAATGAATAATTCATTATGAATTCATATAGAACCTTATATCTATATAATTTTTATGTTTTAGCAAACTTATATTTTAATTTTTTATGTTTTTGGTTGCATTATATGATTTATTTAAATATCATTATTGTATCTATAATTGATTTTATATGTTAGAAGTTAATACTTGTTTTAGAAAAATTAATGAAAAATTATTAATTAGTTGATATGGTATTACAATCTCTTAAAGGAAATTATTTATATGATAAATTTTAGATCACATTTATAATTTGATGAGTTTTATATGATAGCTTTTCTTTAGGAATGATGATAGAATAGTTTGAGTTTGATATCTTACAACTAAGAAGTGTGTAACAACTCATGAGATAGTGGAATCTATATGTATAATTTCATCTAGGACTCAACTTTCTTATTGTTAAATTCATTTGGTCAACCAAAGAAAAAGTAGAAATTATCATATGAAGATTATGATTTTGTAATTTTCAATTAATGAATTTGATGAGAAATAAAATTATTTATTTATTGGTAGTTTGTTACATTTAGTTTATCTAAATCAATATGGATTTGCTTTGATTGATTATACATTTGTAAATATGTTGGAAAATAAAAAGTAATATAAATGAATTTATATGAGCTTAAAATTATATAATTTCATAATTTTATTAAAAAATTAATTTTTAAATTAATTTTATGAATTTTAAAATTATATACTAATTTTTTTATTTATGATGAATTGCTATGGAAATTTTTATCTATAATTTATGATAGAAATATTAATGAAAACATTTCCATCATAAATTAAGACAGAAAATAATGATAGATATTTCATCTCCATTTTACAATTAAAATAGTGATGGAAACATTTTCATTATTATTTTGTAACTATTTTATAGTAAAAATGGTTTATCGATGAAATATTTTTTATTACTAATCCATCTTAGCAATGAAAATATTATCTTGCTAATTTGCTTGATATTTATAGTGTCATTTGCAAGTATTAATAATAAAAAATATGATATCCTCAATGAGAAATTTTATCAACTAAGAATCTAATAACATTTAGAGTAATAAAGAAAAATTTATTAATTACTCATTCAAGTAAGCATCTCTCCATTCAAAAACTAATGTTATTACCATGATTAGTCTTGAGATGAAAATTTAACATTTTCTTTTATAATTTTGAATCATGATTAATGAAATAAGGAATAAGATATATAATTAATTCTATGTAAAGATATCAAAGTGTTTATAATAAGATAAACCTTTTGACTTGTGTTATTTAACAAGTCTTTAACTTGCTTTTTCATCTATGTACATGTCATAATAATCTTAAGATGCACATAAAGAGGGAATTTTAAATCTTGAATAAGCCATTAATTATCACATCCTTCATGTTCATATATTCCTTTTCTATTATTTTAAATATGTACAAATGTGTATGTCTTTATGCATTATATTTATGTGGATATTATTCAATGCATAAGTGAATAACATGAAATAAATGATAAAGATACTTGATAAGATAATATAAGTGTGGTTCAAGGTATTGATTACAAAATATACCATAATTGGTAAATATACTAGATGACTGTTTGAAGAATAAATGAATAGATGATATATCTATAATCATGAGATAGTATTTATATGGTTTACGTTTAACCTTATTATTGATATAAAGATGTTAAGTAGAGGAGCTTATAGATAGAAAGCACAAACATTGAATAATCTTTAAGGGGGAAGTGTTATTATTTATAAAATATCTTGTATTTAATAAATAGTATTTACTTTAAGAATGTTAGTATATGAATGTGAAGTTTGCTGTGTATTACACTGATGAATATGTAATATAAAAGTCTACGTGTTGATAATAGTTCAAATGTATCAAGTATTTTGATAACTTGATATGATGAATAAAAATCTAATGGATAAATGAATGAGTTTAAGCTAATCAAGGTAGAAGTAGTGTTAGATATTTATGAATTTATGGAGGAAAATAAAGAAGATTGATGAAGATAGAGTTTAGATTAAATAAATATAAGAATCCATTATGAATGAAAGATGTTTTGATAAAATTACGTATGATAAAATCTTAGGAAAGAAAATGGTGAAATTTACATAATCATGTACATAAGTCACTTCTCCAAATTATAAAATTGTTATGGTTGACAAACCAAGGTTATGGATTAACTACATAAGTGATAGTGGAACCACTTGGTTAACAAGAAGGAGTTTTTTTTAAAAAGGAAATTAATCCACATAATGACAAACATTGGCACAATAATAACATCCATTAATGTTAGGATATTGTTAAGTGATGGAAGCTTAAATCCTCTTGCAAATTTATTGAATTAGAGAAAAGTTAAGAAGATCATGGCTCATTTAAAACTTTTTTTTTTAAAAAATAAAATAAGGAAACATTAAGAAAACAAAAGGATTAGCTTCAGTCTGGTTTGATTTGGCTGGGGTCAAAGTTGGTGAAAGTCAAAAAGAAAACCAAAGCAATTAATGAAGGTACTTCATGCATAAGCTTGGTTGAGCAGATTGTATCTGAAAGTGCATTAATTCAAGTCAGCACTATTATGATTATTTCTTCTTATGATGTTGCAAGTTTAAACTTAAGTTGATCATCAAGCTGTGAAAGTGATTTAGTTAAAATCTTGATAGTTTGCAGTAGAATACATAGTAAGAAATTAAGAAGACATATCTAAGTTTTACCATAGTTAGAGCTATAAACAATAGTAACATACTGTGACCAGTCATTTATGTACATGTATGTATCTATTAGGATGTCAAGTATGCGTGAGTAATCTTTAATAAAATGAATTTTAAGAACTCATGATCTATGTTTAAGGTAAGGATCTAATACTTGATTAAAAGTGAGGGTAAGGAATTACGGAAACTACTTGATTAAAGATTAAACTTTTGCTTAGGATAAATGTAATATTGAGGAAATTCATTAGACCATTATGAAATATTATTAAGAGTTGACATCAATCATGAAATTTACACATGTATATAATCAAATAGCATGAATTTTAATTGAGACTCTATTTTAAAGTATTATGTTATTATTTCCCCATGCATATATAGATAAACAAAAAGAAATCAGTAAAATAGAACTAGTAAACTAGTGATAAACTAATGATGATCGACCATGAAAGTACAAGAGAATATGTATGAGTGTGCATAACTCAAACTTAACAAATATATAATAATAACAACTAATTTAAGTCTAACTTAAATGCTCACTTAGGCATTAGACCGAATAAAATTATGAATTTGACTTTAGAAAGAAAATTTAATGCACATGTTGACATCTTGACATGGAAAGTTGAATATACATCAGTTTTTAATTAGAAAGGGGGCTGTAAATCATGGTTATAATAAGCACAAATAAACCACAAACCTTAGTGCTTATGTATTTAATTACGTTGGATGTTAAAATTAAATTTGGATATTTTGCATACTAGAATTCCATTTGTGTATAGAAGGTAGAAACAGTCAATTCATTAGGGAAAAGCAACATAACAAAATGCATTAAATAAGCATAAAGATACAAGGAATGCATGGTTCTATAAAGAGGAATTAGTAATAAAGATACTTGAGATGTGTTAATCAGAATTTGAATTACATTTCACGTGAGTGGCTGTATGTTTAAGACTTAATTGAGGGTCAAAATAGATTAATTAAATGAGTACTTAGGAGCAAATTATGGAGAGGGATTGCCAAGAAAACATTAACCTACATAATTGCATGTACAACAGTTCAATAAGTTGATGCAATGTACAAAGAAAATTGAGGCATATTGGAATAAGTGGGTAGAATGGAAATTTATTTGATACCATATGCTTGTCATGAAACACCATATGGAATTAGGATGTGATAATCAAGTGAGCATTATTATGGTAAGGAAAGCTTAATTTGAACAAGCCATCAAAGGAATTAACATTAGGTGAATGCATTTGAATTAACATTTAAGAAAGCACATTGAAACTAATTAGATTATACTTGCATGAAATGTATATACCTCTTTGATTGTAACAAATCTAATATCATAAATCAATGACTCATTATATTATGAAATTTATGTAAGAATATGAGTATAAATCACTAGAAATGTAAAGGGTATCAAGAGAGTACTCAAACTATATAAAAGTCATGTTATATGAATGTATAGAATAAAATGCAATTTAAAGGCAAGAATGTGATGTACAAACTTTATTTACATATGTGCATGGATTAGAAATCTACATGATTTGTTTAATTAAAATGAAATGAATCCATGAAAAATAAGTGTATAAAAGAGAGATCTATGATTTCACCACGTAGAATAAAAAGGATAAAGAGAGTAGGTTTATCACATCTATATGTTGGTTTATGAAAACATGTTTAGTAGTGGAAGATGTAATTTCAAATTTTTTAAACATGTGATTTCATTGGATCTAGGAATTCTATACATGGAAAACATTAAATACAGAGAAGATTATGAAGAAGAGATTGAAAACTTACTTATAAGCAGATCTCCTTCTTTCTTTATCCTTCTGAAAAGTTGTAGCAAATTTTTCAATCCCCAAGGATAGAGGATCTCCAAACTATCCACACAAGTAAAGATTAGTAATCCAATTACTAGTTTTGTTTAGAGACTAGTAAAACAAAATATAAAATAGAATGGATAGAGAATAATAATTGAATTCGATTTTCTTCTTGATGTTCAATCAAAACTGAACTATTTTTCCTTATTCTTGTGCTTTGAAATACTTAAAAACTAGAAGGAGAAGAGAGGCAGCCAAAATATGCTTCTATCACCCTTTTTGTTTTCACCAAAACATAATGATATAACCTAATTATGTTTAGGTTATAACATGGCAAGTCCTATGCATGCCACATGCTTTTGGCATGTGACTTGCATGTGACTAACTTAAATCTCCTTCTAGAAGTACATGACAATCATGTTCACTTCCATTTAATTCATCATGCATGAATAAGTTATGTGAAAATCACATTTTGACCATTAAGTCAATTAATTCTATTAGAAACCCGTATAAACCATGCATGTAGAACATGTCATCTTAAATCACTTGTATCTTGAGTTCCACTCATCAGATTTCAATGATCTTGGTATCAAATCAAAGATCTTTTCATGATATTTCTAATAAATATGAAAAATCAAGGTTATCTCATAACCATAAAAGATTATTTTAACAATATCCATTCATAATTATCATTCCCTTACTTTTAATGTGCGACCTTTTGGGTTCTTGACATGTTGGCAACATATGAACATATTATTAAACTTCACTTAAGAACATTATATATAAATCATGAGTGGTGTATAGTCATACATCATGACTACCCAACTGTCAAGAAGTCATTAGTTTGACTACAATCCTTCCATATCAGATTCCATACAATAAACTCTTTTCACCATCCACTATCTCATTTATGTTTGAGTATGGATTAATGTCAACTCAATGCATAATAAAGTATGTTAGATCATGCCCTAAATTTTATGTTTCATGTACCATAATCTTTATTCCCAAGATACCCTTATGAACTCATTCATTAATAGGCATCATACTGTGGCCAAAGATTCTTAAATAAAGAATATTACATGAATCATTGAGATAAAACCCCTACATTTAATCTTGGGTAGTGAATCCTTTATTGATAAAAAATACCTTCAACTACTTCACACTATATCCAACCTCCAAGTTATGAATGCATCCTATGGAGGAATAAAACATAGGAGTTAAAACATAGTGATCCATAATTAAGATAACCTTGTTATCTCAAGTCTTGAGGATACTTGCATTATTGATATGAGTGAGATATATTTCACAGACATAGATCAATTATCCATATGAAATCTCATTGGCAAGGCCTCCAATGAGTCAGTCCTCTACTACTCATTCACATGTTCACTTTAGACAACTCTTGTCATGATGAATGAGAATCATCTTAAAAGGCAGTATAACATGTGCTGATCTTATTTGCATTAATAATATCCATTCTTATTAATACATTGATTAGGGATAATTTAGATATTGAACATTTGCATACAATAAAAATCTCATTTTATAAACTCTTTATGAATTCCTTTGTACTGTTCCAATATCTTGGAGTTCATTATTTAGTTAATAATCTCTAAAGTAAACTGAATAATGAATAATGCCTTTTATTGATAAATTATTCAATTACATTAAAATATGATGCTCTAGAGCATACATTAATAGTTCCCTCCTTAGTAAGATACGATATCATATATGGTGGTAGTGATGATGATATAATGATACTTTTTTTCTTAATGTAGGTTTGAGTTATGTTCTCTCCTTAAAATGATATAATATTATAAATGGTGGCAGTGATGATTACATCAAGTAGAGTAGGGATGAAGGAATTAGTGGGGATGAAGGGAGTAGTAGGCATGAAAGAATGGGAACAAATGTTATGAAATAAGCATTATATACATCATGATAATTCATCATAACATACAATTGATGTTACTATATCAATCATACAACTATTTGATATTTTATTGTGTTGGTATGCTAGTGCAATATACGAGTTTATTATATAGGTACTAGATATGCATCTTATAGTTGGATTTATATGCAATGCCAAAATGGTTATTAAACGTTATTCTAATATGGATAAAATTATTGTTAGTTTGTTAAAACATGTTTAGTAGCAAAAGGTGAGTTTTAAAACTTTTAAAACATATTAATTAAGTGGATCTAGGCAATCATACACATAGGATACACATAAGAGAAGATTTAATGATAAGAGAGTGGGTAAACTTACTTTTACCCAATCTCCTTCATTCTTGTTTGTCTGAAAAGTTATAGTGAACTTTTCAATCCCTAAAACAAAGAAGATTTCATGAAAAGTTGTAGCAAACTAGTAATCAAATTACTAGTTTTGTTTTAGAGACTAGTAAAAACAAACCTTAAGAAAAGAGGATGATGGATGATTGTGGGATTTGGCTTTCTCTTTTGATCTTGATCAAAATCAAGTTCTTCTTCTTCTCCAAGAGCTGCCAATGAGGCTAGAAGGGAGGAGGAAAGGAGGTAGCTAAAAATCTCTTCTTGTTTTGTCTATAATGCTAAAAGTTATGTCAAACAACTGACTAAAACCTATATAGGTTTTTGGGTTACTTAAGTCACATGCATGTACATATCACATGCTTCAAGCATGTGACTTATATGTGCATGACTTAAAATGTCATGTCTTTTACCCACGTAGACATGCTCCCATAGAATGTCTATTAACTTTCTCTTCTAGAAAGTCAACAAACATCCTACAAGGGATTTGCATACATTTTTTTTTTACAATTTATAAATATGCATACGATCCAACATCCAATAAATTTTAGTCCCTGGATTATCATAATATCACAATTACATTATCATCACATCAGAGTTATCACTTGCATACATATTATAATTTAAGCATCGTCATAATTATTCATTATTACAAACCATTAATAATGTTACTTAATTTAAGGTACTGCCAAGTACCATACTTAAAAGTTTGCACAAACTTGCGGAATAGAAGTCT
>CANYBF010093978.1:0-23951 GCA_948192965.1 Dalechampia spathulata
GGTCTCCGTTGGGCCATCGTAACAGTATGCTGGAAAACAGAGAATCTAAAGCTAGAGGGAGTGTTTAGAAATTGAAAATCTGAATGGAATGAAGAAAAATGAGTGGTTTTAAGTATTTATAGGAAACATATGCGATCCCATATGTCTTACTTACGCGCCGCGTATGTTTATATGCGATCGCGTATATTGGGATATGCGGCGTGTACATAACATATGCGATCGCGTATGACTTATTGCACACGTTGCGTATGTTTTATACGCGAACGCACATGTAACATATACGTTGAGGGCTATATCATACACGATCGCGTATGTTTGTTAGATTCTTTTTTGGCCTGTTTTGGATGATTTTCTTAGGAATTTTCACGACCGAAGAGTTCCTAGATGATCTTGCTTCTTTTTGAATTCTGAAAAACCTCATTTTCACAATGATTTCTGTAAATTATATCTCCGAAACTGATTTTTCACTAGATCGTGACCGTCTAGGAGAAACCTTTTTGCCACAGTCTGTAGGGTGAGACTGCCCCTACATAACTTTATTTTTATCCCCAGTGGATGTAACTTTTTAGCCACAGTCTGTAGGGTGAGACTGCCCCTACACGACTCTCTAGCCACAGTTGGTAGGATGAGACTGCTCCTATGCAACTTTCTAGCCCACAAGTTAGTAAGATGAGATCACTCTTACGTAACTTCTTTACCTGTATGAGAGACAGAGAAAGTCCTATTTGGTAGTACCTAGGCATAATACTTATTCCTGCTAGATCGTGACCGTCTAGAGGATACTCTCAACCCACGGTTGGTGAGGTCTTGCTACCTCATGCAACTTTCTCACCAGATCGTGACTATCTAGGAGAACCTTTTGCCCACGGTTGGTGAGATCACGCTATCTCATGCAACTTTCTCGCTAGATCGTGACCGTCTAGGAGAACACTACTTCACAGTTGGTAGGATGAGACTGCTCCTATGCAACTCTTTAGCCACAGTTGGTAGGATGAGACTGCTCCTATGCAACTCTTTAGCCACAGTTGGTAGGGTGAGACTGCCCCTATGCAAATCTTTAGCTCACCAGTGGTAAGGTGAGACTGCCCTTACACACTTCTTCACAGTTGATAGGATGAGACTGCTCCTACGCAATTCTTTTGCCTACAGGTTGATGAGATGAGACTGCTCTCATGCGACTTTCTGGGCTACCATATTGTATGATTCAGGTGCTCTTGTTGATTCAGCGAGAATTACATGCTTCGAACACATGTGAATTCTTCTGAATCAGGGGGTAACTGTCGCACCCTAATTTTGGACCGGCTTGACTCAGATCGAGTCCGGGATGATTCTGGACCATTTTGGGTTGGTCTTGGGCCATTCCAAACTGATTCAGATCATTTCGGACCGTTCTGGGCCAACTCTGGCCCATTTTAGGACGACACGCACCGCGTATGTTTTAGCCCCACCGCATAAGTACAAACATACGCGATCACGTATGTCTTAGGGTTTAGCATATGTTGACATACGCGATCGCGTATGTCTCCGGGGCAGCAAATTTAAAAGCTTAGGAACTCCATTCTGACGGGGGTTGGCACTTTGAGAGGCGGGATTAGGGTTTTTTGACGGCTGAAAAACACTCCTAAACCTAATATTGATTAATCTAAGCAACTAGGATTAAAATCAATTCACAAAATCACATAGATTAGGTGGTTTTCAATCCCTAATGCTTGGAATTGGATTTTTCTTTTCCCCTTACTTGGAGTTAAGGAGAATCTACAAGAGGTTATTAATCCATTACTTTTTATATTGCTTTTTTATGTGTTTTTCATCATATTCATGCTTAAAATGCTGACAAATGATTCGTTTTATTGCTTTGCGTATTGATTTTGTATGCTTTTTCATGTTTTGCTTTCGCTTTGTATTTCATGCATTATCATGTGCGATCGCGTATGATAATCTCCATATCAATGCGATCGCGTATGATCTTCCCATTCGCATATGTTCTATTTAATTTATTTTGTTTGCTGAATAATCTATGCCATGTTTTAAGCCCTTTACGCATGATTTTCTTATTATTTGCTTCATTTGCATATGATCATGCTCATTCGCATATGTTCAATTTTGTTTTATTTTGATTGCCGAATGCCATATGTTACGTTTTAAGCATATGTATATGATTTATTTTGCCTTTTGCCTCGTTCGCATATCATCATGTGCGATCGCGTATGATCTCCACAATATCATACGCGATCGCGTATGATCTTGAGTTTCCAATTTTGTTTTTTGATTTCCACATTTTCCTTATGTTAATTTAGGCATGTCTGCATGATTTGTGTGTGATTTCGTGATTAGTGCCATTTATTATTTGCATTTGTTCCCTTTTATGCCTTTGTTTCCTATTTTGCAGAATTAGGTTAAAACTTGGATGAAGTAGACGGGTTGGGCTCGAGGCCCAAATCCAAAAGGCAAACCCTTGGGACTTGGAAGAAGGAATTGGGCCTTGGGCCCAACAGTAGGATTTTTATTGTTTTTATTATTATTATTTTGGTTGGGTTGTATTAAATACCCAAATTGCTTTTATTTCCATTTACTTGCTTTTCTTTATTTTGGGTGGGTTGTATTTAAATAACCACACTTTATTTTGCTTTTTTATTTTCCTGCCTTTACTGCTTTCTTTATGCTTTCTTTATGTTTATAACATGTGATGTTTTCCTTGTATGCCCTATGCCATGAAAGAGTATGCTAACAAACTTAAACCTAATTGCATGTTTATGAACTTTCATTGAAATTAAATAAGTGAACATAATAAAATGGAATACTAATAAATTTGAAATCTTGAACCCAAACTCTGAGGAAATTCAGGCCGCTTCCCGACACGGGGAGGCCCGGGTTTATTTCCTAGTTTTCTAGTCATTCAATTGAATTGACGAAACAAACTAGGTGGCGACTCCACTTAATAACCTCGACGCGATCTTTCTAGGTTAAAGAAACAATCAACTAATGGAAGTACGCCATTGAGAGCAAGCACCATGGCATCTCACGCCGAACAGCGTGCAGCGCTCCCGCGTCCGGGGCGCGCTACTCTTACACTATGCTATATGTTATGTTCCTCTCTTTAATATGTGTTTTTATATATATAATTGTAAGATCCATGATTATCATGTGTTTTAAAGAAATCTAAATTATCATTCTATTTACATTTTTATATGTTTTAACCATACAAATTAACCACAAGAAGTTTGAATATATGCATGTATATTTATCTTAAAGTAAGTTGTCAAATATAATAGAGGGATCAATTAAAATAATGTGTTATTCTTCAAGTAAGTATATCATTGTATGAGAATAGAGAAGTAAATATGAGGTGTATTATGATCCTAAGATTGCTTTATTAAATAAGGTTCAAATTATATTGATTTCAATATATGCAATAAACAAAATTTCTTATTAATGAACTTAGGTATGAATATTATATTAAAGCACTTTAATTATGGATAACTAAATCGTGAAACTATTTATATTAATATTAGAGATAGATGATGTTGATAGGTAAACAATTAGGACTAAATTAAAGGGATAAATGTATTAATAAGATAATGAAAGCAATATAGTTAAAAATATATTAAGCTTGATTTCAATGCCTAATTTACAACTGTTAGGCCATTTATGTTTGTGTAAGAAATTCTTTCTAAACATGATACTAAGGGTTGAATTAGTTGGTAGCATTTCTCATCTAAATTGCTACTAGAATTGAGGATAAAATGATGATTGTTTGGGAAGACTAAATTCAAAGAAATTTATGTATAGGTGTTGATGAGATAATGACCTAAAGTTACAAATGTTAGCGTAAAGGTGCCAAGTGTTATGGTTAGTAAATGACTTTTAAGATTTTAATGGACCTTGGAATCTAAATCATGAATGAATAAGATGCTTGAGAATAAAGAAATTATTATTTGGTTTTAGTATAGGATAATCAAATGATTTAATTAAGTGAAATGTAACGTTAAGTGAATAATTAAATAAGAAGAAAAAGAATTATGATATGTGAATATATAAAGATGTTATTTCAAATAAATTATGATTGACTAATAAATTTCCAACAAAGTTGAAAGTAATTGTCATATCTAGCATTTATGCATATATGAGCAATGTGGATTACACTTGCATGACCAGACATATTTATTAGGTTGCTAAGCATATAATATTATTGTTGGTTTACCATATGATTAAACATCGGAAGAAATTTAAAATTTTATTTAGAACAGCAAACCAAGAATGGATCTTTGCATCAAAACACAAGAAAATACAAGATGTGATGAGATATGGCATAAAGAACAGTAACTCTGACTTTTCAATGTGGATCTCCTTCGTTCTTGATCTCTATATCGTTTATGGTTGTAGCAAACCAAAAACCACCAAAATAGGCAGCCTCCAACAGTATCCACATGCAAATAAAGAAGTCCAAGTAAGCAACCAATTGCTTCTATCTCCTTTCCTGTGAACTAGCAAAGAAAAGAAGAAAATCTTATAGAATTTTTCTCTTCTCTACAATTATTTTTATGAATGCCGAATCCTTTTCCTTAAAGAGGAGGTCTGATTGGAAAAAGGAAGAGAATGAAGAGGCTTAACCTAGTTTTGAGTCATAAGATTGTATTTATATTCAAAAAATTAGGTTAAGCTAAAACCCTTTCAGCTTAAGTTAAGTCAGGGCCCCACTTGTGACAAATATGGTAAGTGACTTTCACTTGCCTTGTCATAGCCCAACTTGAATTTTATGGACTTCTAAACATTCAGAGTCAAGTCCATATGTCTTAGGTTTATTTCCATAAGTGTTTTTACAACTTTTCCCAAAAGTACAAAAACTGCCCTTTTAACTTGTTTCCTTATTTGTAAGTGTGTGACCTTTTGGGTTCCTAATATATTGGCAACATGATAAATCTCATATTTAACATGTAAATAATGAGCATTATCTAGTTATACATAATGATTAGCCAAATATTAGAAGGTCAATTATTGGTTTGACTTCAACCCTTCCATATCAGACACTGCTGCAATAAACTCCTTTAACCATCACTATCTCTTTTAGGTTTAAGTATGAATTAATGTCAACTCAATGTATGACTAATTATGTTAATTCATACCCTAAAATAGATTTCTCATGTTATATAATCTTTATTCCCAAAATGCCCCTGTGAATCATATTCGCCCTGGGCATCTTACTCTGGCCAGAGATTCCTGAATAAAGACTACTTCATGAATCTTTGAGATAATCCTTACTATTAATATGGGGTGGTGAATTCTCTATTGATATTCAAATATCTTCAACTATGTTATACCATACCCAACCTCCAAACTATGAACGCTTCCTAAGGAGGAATAAAGCATATGAGTCAAAGTATAGTAATCCATAGTTAAGATAACCTTGATATCTCAAGTCTAAGGATACTTGCACTATTGATATGAGTGAGATATAATTTCACAGATATAGATCAATTATCCATATGAAATCTCACTAGCAAGGTCTCCATTGAACTAGTACTATACTACTCATCTACATATTCACTTTAGACATCTCATGTCATGATGAATGAGAATCATCCCTAAATAGGAAGTGTAATATGTGTTGATCTTTCCATAGTAATAATGTCCATTCTTATTAATACCGTGATCAGGGATATTTAGATATTGAACATTTGCATACAATAAGAATATCATTCCATAAACTCTTTATGGATTCCTTTGCACTGTTCCAATATCATGGACTTCAATATATAGTTTAATACTCCAAGTAAAACAAGTTCATGTAAAACATTGTACTATATAATGAATAATTCCTTTATTAATGAAATGTATAGTTCAAATACACATGATGTTCTAGAGCATACACTAACAATTATTTGCCATAAAACTTATAATAATTAAATGCAAATCTTAGTATAAAGAATATGTAATTTCATGAAAATTGAATTGAGTAACAAGTGAATATGTGTATATATATCATGATTTTCAATCAAAGAGGACTCCTAATGCAAAAAAAAATTAAATGTCCATATGTGTGAATGATAAAGTCATGGATGAGTATTTTTCTAAATAATCATGATGTAAGGTAAGATAAATACATATAAATATATGTGCAATAGGATTTTCATGCACTTACCAAAAGATTAATGGAACCGTTGGAAATTTAAGGAAGTTAAACTACATACATTTATTTATTTGTAAGTGGATGAGTTTATTAAATTAGCTAATTATTTAAATCCATAAATTCATAATGAATGCTTATGGATGAATTATTTAATTAATTGATAAATTATTTATCATGAATACAAGTTATATGGGTATAAATTAGTATATGATTATTAAATAAAAATGTTATTCATAAAGTTAATAGACATATAATTTATATGATTAAAATACTAAATAAATTTTGTATGACACATCCAAGTGATGAAAAAATTATTATAATCATCCTACTTAGTAAAGGGATAAAGAGAGGAAAAACAAGTATACACTTAAAACTTATCAATTTAATAAAGATGATTAACAGATAAATTGATAAAGAAAAGTACATATTAAGATATTTGTGCTTACTCATCATGAAAGCTATTAGTAAAGTTAATAAGTAAAAATACCACATATCTATAAGCTAATATTTTATAACAATGATATTGATTAGTAGTTCAACTATCATTTCTTAATTATTTAATTTTTTAAAAATACATTTATTTTGGGATGAAAGTGATAAACATTTTACTTGTATTTATGAAAGGTTATAAATGTTTAATAAATGTGTTGATTCACATATTGATATAGATTCACATTCACCATTATATTTGCTGTTATTTATGTAAAAATGTGAGGTTATTGGCAATTTATTTGTAATGAATAATGAAGATTGATATATATACATACATATATATTATGTATGTGCTTATTTACTGTTAATTTTATTAATTCAATTAATAGGTTAATGAAAACTATCTCCAAAGGTATACTCCTTATGATAGAATTAATGGTTAATGAGTTAGTAATCATTCATCAATTATTTCTTAATTTAATTAAGAATTATGATTGTATTGAAATGGAAATGAAAACCTTCAAATAAATTAATTACTTAGAATTATGATAAGTTATGAACATCTAAAGTGTATGGTTTAATATATCGATAAAAGTCAATGCTTCTTATTTGAAATTGCAATAATTTATTCATATATCCATAATTGATGGCGATTGAAATATGTATCCATAATTGATGGTGATTTAAATATGTATCCTATGTTTGTCCTTAATATTAATCGATATGTCAAATCAAATTTACAAGTAAAACAAAAGGTTTGTTAAACACAAACATGTGATGATAATACTTCATGAATAAGTCAAACACCATTATTTATTCATTGTTAAATATATAATATGTATGTCATTAAAATGTTATCAGTATAAAAGTGAGACAACATCATGCAAATGCACATAAGATTAAAGTATGCATCATATATCATCAACATGACATTATGCAGAAATAATGGAGGAATTACTATATATATTTGAATATACATATAAATATATATACTAAGGGTGAAATAAGAGTGACCCTAGTACATTTATATATTTATAAATAAAGGAGGTATAAATAATATATTTATATATTGAAATGGTATAGGGATAAAGGAGATAAATATAAACTGAAAAATAAATTATTTAGAATATACCTAATATATATTAAGCATAATCAAATATAGAGATTGATATAATGATAGAGAAATGATGACATGATAAAGAAAAAAGGAATGCAATACATATTTGCATTCATTGACATATACCATATCATTACTATGATATTAACATACTAAACAAAAATTATGGTTGATTCATGTTGAAGTCATATGATATGATGAGTTATTGATAGATAGTTATATTAAGTGATATTTCACTTTTGATTATATATTTTCATTAGCTAATAAATCTTCCCTATGATTTATTGCTATGATTATTTATTATTTATTTTATTAATAAATTATATATGTTACAAAAAAGTGAATTGAGGTTTAATTTTAAGGCACTTACTATTAAGTATCATTGAGTTATATAGTCAACATTTGTCATTTGATGAATGCATGATAAGGTAGTTCAAAGAGACATATAAAAGTGAGACACTAGCATTATTAGGACACTTCAAGTTGCATACGATCCTCAGATTCACATTTTAGCAATATAATATATCCTTAATGAATATTTTATCTATATAACTATTATCATATAGGTTATGGCAATAAAATATTTTATATTTATTTTTATAGTATAATGCTAAAACTATTGAGTGGTTGGTTAGATTTATGGCTTGTTTATATCATATAACCTATGTGTGTAATAATTGCTTTAATATGTATAATATTCAAGTGAATATATATGTGTGTTTATTTGAATAAGTGGTTGTATAAAAGCCACATGTAATAGAATCGATAGTTAAATTTATAAACAATACATTCTATGAAATTTTAAAAAAATTTCATGTATCCCTTATAGAGTGATTAATGGATTTCAATTAATATGGTATTTATTTACTCATTCTATAGGAGCATATTTCACTAGGTTAGGTGTGATATTCAAATAGTATAAGAATTCATAATTAAAGAGGTTTACATATGATTTAAAAACTAAGTATGATTACCTTTAAATTTAAGCAATTAAAAATTCAATGGAGGATTGACATTTAAATAGTTGAATTTATGGTTCATAAAGTAATGAAAAACCAAATCTTTACATTCTAAAGAATGTATATGTATGCATAAAATGACATAAAAGTTAGGTTGTACTCTAAGTGAATAATACATATAAAGAAACTTATAAAACATATGAAATCACTTTACACTTAAGTAATTAGACCGCTTAAGGGCACACACATTAACACAAGAAACCTTGTTAATATTGACATAATTTTAAAAGTAAGTGTGCATGTTATTACATAACTATAAATCAAACTTTAGTTTATTAAATAATAAGATCCAAACCACATGTAGTGATTGTGGAGTGAACGTTTAATTTTAATAAAAGTAAGGTAACATAAGTTAGTGAAGAATGGTTAAATGGAGGGCCAGAGCCATAACCCTAAATTTAATGTACATTTGTATGGAAAATCATCCTAAGAATTAGGTTGATTTTGCATTTTATCTATGCATTTATAAATAATTGAAATATGTATCAAAACTAATTGAATTTAAGTATATGAGCTCATTAAGGAATAATAGAAAAGAAATGCAACTATAGTCACCATTATAGTCAATTGCTAAACAATTTGAATGTTCATGTTATTCAGGAAAACAAGCATAAAGAAAACATTAAGTGCCTAGTAAAAATAAATTATACATCAATAAATTATAGATATTGTATTCAAAAGGTGGGATGTAAAGTTAGAATGAAATAATGATATGTTACGAAATTAACAACATATGTATACTGATAGAAATATTAATTGTGAATCAATATGGTTCATTTAATTTATACATAAGGGATTTATGAATGATAGGTGTACAAGATAAAAGGATCAGAACTCCTACTTGATAAACAAACAAAGATAAATTAAAAAAAAAACAAGTTGAAGCTTATAATTCAATCATTAAGAAAATTGAATCCCTTCATTTTATATTCTATATCTTAAATATTTAACTTATGATGGTGATATAAACCTACATTTGGTTTGGATCATTGATGGTTGGAATTTATAGATTACTTATGAATTATATTAATGGATATTATTATCAAATCATTGCATATATACATCATGCTACTAATATTAGGTTGTTTATTCATTAAATCATTGTAGCATGGTATATGGTGGTATCAGGAGGATGGTATGATATGTATGATGATATTGATGAGATAAATGAGGCAGGTTAAGATTTATTCCTCTTTAAAGGTATGTTTGAGTTTTATTCCCTACTTAACTATGTATAATATGATGGTATATTTATTCTTGAGGCAGGTTTGAGTTATGGTGCCTCCTCAATGGGATATGATATTGTATATAGTGATAATAATGATTGTACTCAAGAGAGTCGGGTTGAAGGAGTAGATAAAAATATTTAGAAATATGCATTAGTTACATCATAATAATACATCACTACATACAATTACTATTATCATGTTAGTTGCACAACTACTTAATATTTCAATATGCTAAAATGCTTATATAATACATAAGCTTATAGCTCATGTTTTGGATGCACATAGATGACTATTGGATTTATATGATATGATAAAATTATGAAATTATAGTGTAAAAATAAAATGTTTTTAATAATTTTATGTTGTGACTAACATCTTGCCATCATTATTTATGTTATATATTACTTAATGACTTTTTATATTATTTGTGAACATTTAAGCACCATTGAATTTTATGCTTAATGTTTATCATTTGATAAATGCTGGTTAGCATTAATAGGGTAAGGAGCATTGTTGAATGATAACTTTATAGTTTAAAGATAAAGGATTCAATGTACTCTAGTAGGTTTTGTATTATTTTTGCAACTATCATATGTATAAAGACAATTTAAAGGAAGTAATGTGAAATCACCAATTATATCTTTATGTACATGTAAAGAATTTATGACCTCTGAAAGCAATTCTTTTATGATATTTATATTGTCAATTTACATAATGGGAGAATGGTTGATATATAATATGATAAATTATTGGCATGCCATAGATGTAAAAATGTATATACATATTCTTGATATATTATTAAGTGATATGTTCAAAGGATACATGTACTATATATATGCTAGATATAGAAAGTAATTATACTCCATTAAAATAAAAAAAATTTACACATCCTTTTGTATAATGATTAATAGATTTGAATAATATGAGAATTATTAATCACTATATAGGAGCATGTTTCACCATATAGGTGCAACAATACATGTTCAAATATGTATACATAACACAATGCATATTCTATCAACATAGCCTACCATCCATATTCCAAACGATTGTATATACTTTTAAAGCATATATATTAACAAGAAATGCAGTTAACTAGTGGATATAAACTTTTAAAGTTCTTAACCTATATACATGCATAAAATATTTATTATGCATAACTATACAATAATAGTTACATAACAAAACCAACTGCTAGAAATATGTTACATTTATCAAAATGTATATATGAGGTTTGTGTAATATCTTAGGTTATGTTGACTATATTGGTGCTTCATTGATCCTTATGCCCTACCAAACTACTATGACTTGCATTCACCAAATGATAAATGTCGAGTATAAGAGTTAGTGGTGCATAAAAGTGTAATAATTATAGTAAGATAAAACATGTGAATATATTTTACACATAATAAGAACTCATAAAGATATTATAATATATATTTCCTTATATACTTAGCCAAACATATCATGTTTATATGGACATAAATATGATGTTATTAATATTTTATTTCATCTCAATTCAGTTTTCTATCACCAATTATCTTATTAACATTTCCATGCATTATAAAATGGTATGAATGATGTGTCAATATTTTTTATTTCATCACTTATGTCATTCATACCATTGTAAAGTATCATAACTCATCAAGGAGAGATAATATAAACCTACTTGAAAAATGTATATATCATCATAAATTCATTGAGGTTGGACGATATCAACTAACCTTGAAAATGAATATAATCTCATTATCATCATCATTTCCATTGTTCATGTTAGTGTATGCTCTAGAGCATCATGTTTTATTGTAACTGAATGATTTATCAATAAAGGCATTATTCATTATTTAGTTTACTTGAAAGGTTATTAACTAAATAATGAATTCCAAGATATTAGAACAGTACAGAGGAATTTATAAAGAGTTTATGAAATTAGATTCTTATTGTATGCAAATGTTCAATATATAAATTATCCTTGATCAATGTATTAATAATAATGAATATTATTAATGCAGTTAAGATCAATACATGTTATACTTCCTTAAGAAATAATTCTCATTTACCATGACAAGAGTTGTCTAAAGTGAACATATGGATGAGCAGTTTGGGACCGACTCATTAGAGGCCTTACAATGAGATTTCATATGGATAATTGATCTATGTCTGTGAAATATATCTCACTCATATCAGTAGTGCAAGTATGCTTAAGACTTAGATTACAAGGTTATCTTAATTATGGATCACTATGTTTTGACTCATATGTTTTATTTCTCCATAAAAGGCATTTATAACTTGGAGGTTAGATATAGTTTGAAGTAGTCAAAGGTATTTATTTATCAATAAAGGATTCACCACCCCAGATTAAATGTAGGGGTTTTATCTCATTGATTTATGTAATATTCTTTATTCAGGAATCTCAAGCTAGAGCAGAATGCCTATTGATGAATCAGTTTCATAACGGCATTTTAGGAAGAAAGATTATGTTACATGAAACATTAAATTTAGGGCATGATCTAACACACTTGATCATACATTGAGTTGACATTAATTCACACTCAAACCTAAATGAGATAGTCGATGGTGAAAGGAGTTTATTGCATGAAATCTGATATGGAAGGGTTGTTGACAAACTAATGACCTCTTGACATTTGAGTAGTCATGATGTATGACTAGACATTGCTCATGATTTACATATGATGTTATTAAATGAAGTTAATAATAGATTTATATGTTGCCAACATGCCAAGAACCCAAAAGGTCTCACACTAAAAGTAAGAGAATGATAAGCACAACTGGATATTGGTGAAATAATGTTTTTGTGGTTATGAGATAACCTAAATTTTTCATATTCATTAGATGAAAGACCAAAATAGCCATTTAATAAGGTCAGATTGAACACTTTATTATAAGGATTTGGAAGACCAAAATCATTCTTCCACTAAGAATATATACTTGTATGTGTCATCCCCATCGAATAATTTCTAACAATCATTAAGTTATTTAAGTTTTTTCCTTGTACATATAAGATTCATGGTACCATTTAGTCCAATGGAATGGAATTTAGGTGGATCTAAATAAATACAAGTAAGATTTTTTATGAGGGATATACGGTCCCAATCTATACAAGCATTCATTTTTTTAGTTAAGCGTATAAATGAGTTGGTGGTTGAACAAACTACAATCAAGTTTCTTTATCCACAAAAGGGTCAAGTTTTTGGCATGCTAACTACATATACATATATATACATATTCCAATACTTAATTTGTGTCCATACAATAGTTTTGAGTAAAGCAATAACACCTACACTTATCTGTTAGACACTTACGAAAGGGGACAAAACTATAACCAGGTAAAAAATGTTTTAATCCCACTTAATAACCAATCTTTGACATATATATCTACCTCAAGATGTGACATATTCCTAACCACAATCAGTCACCACACTAAGGGTAACACATGCTAAAATTTGGAGTTGATTAAAGTTTAAGATCTCAATAGTTTAATTCCATGCTATTCCTGCCTTAATATCAAGGCATTTAATGCTTTTTCTAACTTTGATTCTTTGGAGAATTATGGTCCAATGATTCTAGCAATGCTCATACAACACTTAAGTTTCCAATATAAAAAAATGCATTTACAACCCTTAAATCTTTGTCCCCTTCCAACTATAATCCTAAGCTAGTCATACATGTTAAAACATATCATAACATATTAAGAAGAAAGTGCAATATTACCAACTTAAAGCCATTCTAGTCTTTAAAGCAAAACATTCTTCCACTCAAGAATTAGTCTCATTAATTTTTTTAATATAATTTAGCTAACAGCCTTAAAATTAATTGGAACCTGCTAATTCAACCCTAAATATCTAATTAAGGTTGCTACATAAAATTCAACACACACACAATAGACCCTATTTCCTACATTTTTATGCATTCTCAGCTTATTCAAGGTTTCGTTTTCATCCTTAAATCATATAAAATATCCATTCATATTAACTGTCATGACAATACACTTAAAAACTTAAAATTACCTCTCTTGTAGTTGGACCACACCCTTCTTTTATCAAGTAGTAAGGTTCATGATAACAGCTCACTAAGTTATGAGCAAAATCAATCAAGTAGGTTACAACTTCCTAATTATCTATTGCCAAACCACGCTTGTCAAGTATTATTAATCCTTAAGTTATATAAGTCTAAAACTACTTTGAGAACTCAAAGTATATATTTATTATGGCACTGTCTTAGGTAAATCATAACCATCCCATCTCCTTATACGACAATTCTTGATTTATCCCCTTTGTAATCACTCTGATCCCCCTTCATCGCTTCTTATCTTTCTTATGCGGAAATTCTTGTTGAATTTAAGATTAAGTTCACATTTACTTTCAACATTTTATATTCCTATGTTACTCTTAATCCTATTTAATGCATAATTCCACATACATAAATTCATATAGATTTACTTTAGTTATATGAACCATAATTAGTTTAAATGTATACTTATTTATTACTCATTAGAATGTTGATTAATAATGGTTTATATTTATACTCGATTGCTCACTAATTCACATTGCAATTGACTTTTAACATATATATACGAATCAATGTAAGTTCATATACTTTACTAACCAGTTATATGCCAACCTAGTTATTCCTACTTACTTTATCATTTAAGTTTCATTTAATTCTTTACAATATTATCTACTCATTCAAATTTTATTTATAATCTATAATTTTATTCTAAGGCATAATAACTTATCTTAAGTGACAGGCCTTCTCTAGTCTAATTAATAAGCAACAAACATCATAACCTTATTTTTTTTATAATTGCTTATCACCATTCTATTCCATGTTATTTTGCTTCTTGATTAATTATTTAAATACTCTTAATTTCTTATGTAAATATATAAGGAACTTTAGTATCCTATTGCTAATCATTCCTTAATCACCTTGATAATATATTTGTAGTTCAATTACTAATAAAGATCAATATTTATATTTATGATAAAATAATTTAAGCTCTGGTGATATTTATTAACCATCGATCTTATTTAATTAGTAATTATTCTAATAATTTTTAATCATCATAATCCTAAATTATAACTTAATGTAATTTTTACTATAATTAAAATAATAATAATTAAAGTGGATGTGACACAATTATGATTATGCTTCTAAGTTACCATATTTAGATGATTACTATGATAAACACTTTACCATTTTCAAGGATTTTTATGATCTATTAGCCTTGACAGAGTCCAAGAAGAAGATTTGTTACTATCTCATTTCCCATCAACTTTAGTGATGAGTTCTAGGATTTCAAAGATGTGGATCTCAACATTGGTTGCATCAAACTAGAGCATACCATAATCATTGTATTAAAGAACAAGATACAAAACATAAACATCAAGGATCTCAAGCTTTAGAAGGTCTACCAAGACATTACTAGCCTTCTGGAGAGCACATTTCATAAATTATTATATAAGGACTCTGATGTCCCTATTTTTATTCTTTTCAATAATGATGTAAATCTCTTCTAAGTTTAATACAATAAAAAATGATTTCACTTATGTTTATGATGTGTAGTTTAATAGCATACATGAACATGAACATCATATGAGCATTTTTGACATTAATGCTTCATGCATTGAACTTGTTAACATTGATGTATATGATAAACCCTATCTTGTACACATTATATTAGATTTAAATCTTGATGAGCAAGCATAAATAATTCAAGTGTCAAAATAATGTAGAAAAATCTTTGCTCTACGTTATGAAGACATGATGGATATCAATATAACTATCACAAAACATAAAACTTTGATCAAGCTTAGGTTCAAGCCTATCAAACAGAAGTTGTGTTAGCTTTAACAAGAATAGGCTTAAAAGGTTAAGGAATGTCATACCCCAAGTGGCGATATATGCTCCTATAGTGTATTTACAAATCTTCTAAGTTAGAAAATTAATAATTACTCTACAAGGGATGCTTAGATTTTTTTTTAAAAACTTATCTTTATCTCTTGAGCTATGATAGTGTTAAATATGCTTAGGTGCACTAGTTATAAGCATTAATAATCTTATATATATGAGTCACAACATATCATAATCATTTAACTCATGCCATAGGCAAAATGTGCTATATACAAAAACCATATAGTAAAACCATACAAAGTTACATCATTCAATCTCAAAAGCCCTCAATGATATTGTGATAATTACATATGTCATATAATACAATTGTTTTATGACTAAAATAAACAAAAGAGAAAGTTGCATAAATCTGGAGGTAAAGGAGTCCATCATGAAAGTCTAGGTTCTCTACCATAGTGCCTAGCTAAACATTTAGATCTGCTGCTGACACCATTAACCTTTATGTTCTCTTATGGCACTAGTACTTACATTCATCAAATGACAAACACTGAGAAAATCCTATTGGTGCTAGTAAAAATGGTTACAAGCAATATAACAAGCAGATGATATCATATAAACAATCATTTCAATATAAAATAGATCATTTTAGTATTTATCATATCATGTATAAACACAACCAGACACATAAGTAACCATTGTCACCTGTATCTAATATCACTCTCTACCTATAAACTTTAACATATAAATGTCATACATTCACAATTAAGTACAGTATGACTTTAAAATATCTAGTTGTAACATTATGCACTTTAATTCCATCTATAAAACATGTGATATGTGATGGAATATGCTATTAAGAATGCAATGATGAATTGCACTCTCCCTTTATTTTTTCTATATCAATTCCTTCGCTTGTGTGATTTTCCATAATCCTATACTGGGTCTAATGCACCGGTACCTCTGGTTCTTATAGAAATATATATATATATATACATGTATAACTATGTGATTCCATATAGAAATCTAACTCTATGATTTCCTAAGGAAATCCAACTATGTGACTCAGTACGTATCAATAACAAACTCTATTCAAGCTCTGTAACCATCTCTTCCTTATACATCCTCATTATCATATCATGTCATGCTTATGTAGGAATGCATTAATGTACAAGACATGATGCATATGTATGTATTATGCTATGCTATGAACATTTAATAAGTCATACATCATCATATTTTTATGAAAAGTTCCTTGAAAAAACCAATTACTGGTCATGGAATATTAGTATAAACCTGTTATCGCTTTACCCTTATCAATAGCTCATGAAGAAGTATGAGTCTCATCCATTAAAACTGTAACATTTCTAATTTACATTCACTTAGTAAAGTCATTCACATATTTTACTCGACTTATCATCTTTAAGTATCCATAATCATTCATGACATGTAATCATTGTTCAACTTTTATTCATAATGAGCATATAAGCACCATATCATCTCATAACATTTCATGCTTTGCATTTAGGGGTTATATATGCCTTTCGGCCAACTTGAGTTTTTGAACCATAGTACCATGCATTAAGTGTGTTTATGCATCATTGACTTCCATTTGCATATATGGTTAGCTATTCTCTTCATACATGCCATTATACACCTTCGCATTCAAGTATAAGTGCATGTATAAGTCATACACATGCATATCGGTATGTAAATCAAGTATTTAGAACATGTAAGCATACATAAGACTTGTCATAGTATGTGTAAACATATAGCATTAACTTTATTTCATGCCTCTAAGTGTATATTATTATGTATAATAAGGAATTATAAGGTTTAGGTGTGTATAGCATTGAGTTTATGAGCCTAGAATGCCCATTCATTAAGGAACCAAAACATACAAGTCAATTTACTATTCATTTCATCATGTGCACTATTCATTTGGTATGTTTTACTATTCATTTTATCATTTTTATTGCATGTTTCCTTTCTCTTTTCACTTAGTATGCATAAGCCATTATGTACCCCTAATGACCATCTTATGAATCATGAATGATATACACTTTTAGTTCATTATCTCATGCACATCTCAAGGTATTAAACCATGCAAACAAAGTACCAAAACTTACACATTTATAGCATGCAATTCAAACTTGCTCAAACTAGAAAAGGCAAATACCATTTCTACACGTACTTGAACTAATTGAATTTTTAAGTAATCTTCTCAGTCTTTAACATATACTAGCCATATACCATTAGAAACTAGAATCATCAAGGTTTAATTCAAATTATAGCATGTAATTTAATTATTGATTAAAACCTCTAAAACTTAAAAGGTTGCATGTCTTAAAAGAGCCTGCTAAAATGCACTAAAATACACATTTTCAGCATACCATTAACTTGTTCAATTTTTTTCTCATATCATAACTTGGTCATATGGTCATTTTTAATGCATGAATATGTTTTCCTAAGTATTATCTATAAACAATATATCCATATTTACAATCATACATTTAAATCTCTCATAATACATAATGTTACACAACTTACACATTATGGCTCACTTGCTATCTTATTAGTGTCTTTAAGCATGCCTTAACCATTTGACTTCCAAACCACATTAAAATCATACCATAATAAATACATGCATACATATACATGTTGAACACAATCTCAGGTCCCATTGGTTAACATACAAGGCATATATCCATACTTAAAGGCTAAGTACACACAATATATACAAAGTACATGCTTTGCTACCCACTAATGAACCTTTTGGCATTTTCATGCCATAATTCACCTTTACATGCAACAAAAACCCATTTTCAACATCTAAATAAATTATTCAATCATGTTTTCATACAAACTCAAGGGCTACATAATTTTTCCCTATAAAATAATGAAACCTAAAATATTCTCAAATTAGACAACAACTTTGAATTCAAGCTATCATCATATATAATCATCTTTCCATCAACCTATAAGTATATCAAACCTTAGAAACACTATTAATCATTATTCACACATTTTAAATAGTAACTAAAGTTGATAAATTAAGGGTTACAAGTTAAGGGTTTACATAAAATTCATACACTATACCAAATTCCATTTAGTTATAATAGGACATCAAATTCAGCAACTTAACTTTATCATCTTTCACCAAACAATCCAATTCTTTCATTTACACATAAAAAACACACACCCTATTACAACTTAATTCTTCATTGAGCATGTAAGAAAGCATAAAGAAGAAGAAAAAGGCATGTAGAAAGTGCATAGAACACCAAAATAACATGGAAATCAAAACCTATGCATAATTCTACCTTAGAAAAGTGTTTTCCTTTAAGTTAAAATGTAAAAAGGAAGAAGAAGAGAAGAAGCCATATGTGAAGTGAAAGAATAAGGGAAAACCAACCTAGTGTTCTTACATAAGATAGCATAAGACTCTTGTTTGACTAAAGTAAATAAGGATCAATCAAAAGATGACATTTTGTATGCTTATCCTACTTTACTAACCAATTTTTTTCCTCTCCTTTAATCTTCATTTTTGCATCATAATGATGTCATGATTTTATAAGAATGCACTTACCATTCATCATAATGTTATGGACATAAGTCATGCGTAATGAAATTTCCAATATTAACCTTAACTTTCCATGAAATGCCATTTGTATCCTAACTTACCATTTGACATACCATTGCTTCCAATGTTACTTTAACTGATATTTATCCATTTTAAATATACTTGATCACATAATAACATATTAAACATGCCAATGCATCACCTTATACATATAAATTTCATCATAGAGCTTCATTTATGACATTCAATAAAAGCATACTCGATTTGCATCTTTAATGTGTGTTCACTTCTATAATCATCTTTTTACTTTGTTTTTATTTCTTTCTTTATCAATTTCATATCATATGGAATTATTTAATCTATAAGACATTTCATTTCATATTCATCATGTTAAAGCATTCATGCATTTCATGCATTAATCAATCTTTCACTATAACATATGCATAAAATGCATGTACATAGGGATGTTATGTGTGTGTGGATGTGACAAGTAAGACATTCAAAAGTAGCTGCATACTAAGTTCTTTAAGGTGGTCGACTATTTATAATGGGTGATTAATATGGTTCTAATACCCAAGAAAGATAACAAAGTCAAGATTTACATAAATTTTCAGGATCTGAACAAGGCTTGCTTGAAGAATCACTTTCCTTTGCTTTACATTGATGTACTAGTAGATAGTGAAATTATCAATGCTATGTACTCATTTGCAAATGGATTTTTAGATTATAATTGGATTCGTAGACCATTATTGATAAGGTGGAGATGACTTTCATCATAAGATAGGGGACCTATTGCTATAATGTAATGTCTACAATTTATCAAAGGGCCATAATAATTTATTGCATGATTTGATTTACAAGTAGGTCAAGGTCTATATGGATGACATGGTGAAATCAGAAACTAAAGAAGCACATGTTTTGGTCTTGATAAGTTTCTTACATTGGTTGAGAAATATGGGCTCAAACTGAATATGAAGAAGTGTACATTTAAGGTGATGTCTGATAAATTACTTGGTTATGTTGCTAGTTAGAGAGGTATTGAAATGGATCTAGATAAAGTAAAGTGGATCTAGAAGATGCCTATTCCTTAAATTAAAACTGAAATTAGGGGATTTTTAAGGTAACTCTAATACCTTAACAAATTTATCATTAAATTCATTACCATGTATGAGCCTATCTTTAAGTTTTTGAGGAAGAACCAACCATTTGTTTTGTATGTGAATTTCTAGTTTATATTTGAGAGGGTGAAACATTACCTCTCCATTCCACTATTTCTATAGCCACCTTATCTAGGAAGACCACTATTACTCTATCTAGACTTAAACGAGGAGTCTATGGGTCCAATGATGGCTCAGGAAGATGATGTTAGAGTTGAGCATGTTATTTACTACTTAATCAAGAAGTTATTGCCAATAAAATTCAAGTACAATATTACCGAGAAGCTATGCATGGCTATGGTCTAGGTAATGAAGAAACTCAAACATTACTTCTAATCTTACTAAGTACAAGCAATCTTGAAGTTGAGCCTATAAAATACTTGTATGAAGCTCCTTCATTGTTAGGGAAGCTCTCTAGATGGTTAATCTTGCTATCAAAATTTGATGTGTAGTACATCATTAAAAAAGTAATAAAAGGTATAATAATTACTAAGTTCTTAGCATCTAAGTCGATGGATGATCTAGAGACATTTGAACTAGACTTCTCCAATGAGTACTTAGGGGTAATTAATATAAAAAAATGGTGACTATATTTTGACTATGTAGTTAATAAAAATGGTTTAGGTATAAGAGTTATGCTAGTTATTCTTAAAGGTGACTTATTCATGCTTTCGAAGAGGTTGAGTATGAAGCATGTTTATTCAAGCTTGATGTTTTATTTATGATTGAGGCTCAAGAAGTTAAAATATTTGGGGATTTAATGATTTTCATCCATTAATCCATGGTCGAGTGGGATATCAGACAAGAAAGACTCAAACCTTCTATTGGCTACATGAAGCTCATGTATTACAACTTTAATCAATGTAAATTCATCCATGCTTTATAAGGTGAGAATCAAATGGTCAATGCTTTGACCATACTAATTCAGTGTACTAATGATCATAAGGTCAGATTCAATCAATAATTATTGAGTAGTTAAGCATTCATTATTATGAGGGAGAAAGAGTAATGGCACTCGATAAACATGAATAGTCTCCATGGTATGTAGATATCATGAATTTCATGAAAATTGGTGCTTATTCAAAGGATGAAAATGAGACAAATAAGTTCACTTTACAAAGTTTAATAGCTAATTTTACCTAAAATTATGGTGTTCTTTATAAAAGAATGGTTAATGGGTTATAACTCTAATGCATGTTAGGGAAGGAGATTAAAACAATCATACAAATAGTGTATTTTGTTGCTTATAAACCATACATGAATGGTTTCACCCTTTACAAAAAAATCTTGTGCTAATATTATTTTTAACTTGCCATGGAGACAAATTACATAAAATTTGTGTAGAGGTGTTATGCCCTTCAGATACATAAAATCATAGTCACATCCTACTAATTGAATTATATAATTTGACATTATTAGTTTAGGGAATTGATATCATAGGTGAGATTAATATGAATGCTTTTAATGGGCATTGATACATACTAGTAGTTATTGGCTACTTCTCTAATGGGTGGAGGTAGAATTCTATAGTAAACTAGGGGTAAAACAAGTTGTCAAATTCTTTAAAAAGAATCTTAAAATGTTTTTATGAAGTTCTTGGTATCAAACAATGGGATGTAGTTCTAGGGCCAAGTTGTTGATCTATTAAAAAGATATGGGATTGAGCATCATGAATCTTCTCCATATCATCCTTAGAAAAATAGGGTAGTTGAAGTAACTAATAAGACTATTAAGAAGATTTTGGTCAAAAAAGTACAAAACATTCTAGATTAGGATGAGTAGTTTATGTATGCCTTGTACAGTTACTAAACTATTACAAGAAATTCAATAGGTGTCATGCCTTACTCTTTGGTTTATTAAGTATACACTCTATTACCTATAGAAGTTGAGCCTAAGTTACTCTAGGCTATTCTAGAAGCCTAACTACTAGAAGTAGAATGGAAAAGGTTTCATACATGAATGATGAAAACATGCTCCCTTAAAATGATTAATAAAAACCATGTAATTAGGAATTCATTAATCATTCTTCAAAGGATCTGTAATGTTTTTTTTACATTGATGGAATATATCCAATTTATTTTTATAACAATTTATTTTATAACCTATGGCTTTACCTTAAAACCTGCTCATATAAAATATCTACATATAATTGTGGCATGTCATTAATTAATTGCTATCTAAATATTATTTATATAATTTAAACTAACCACATATCGAGTAATCTTGGCACCTCTACTATTATACAAGCATAAATTATTTTATTGCCCATAATTATACAATGATAGTTGTAAAAATGAAAGCATCTATTAGAAATATATTATATTATCCAAAATATGTTTCTGAGGGTCATACAAGATTGGGAGTATCTTAACTACTTTGTTGCCTCGCTGATTTAAGTGCTCCTATGAACTACTTTGACCTCCAATCATTAGATAATAAATAATGAATATAAAACTTGGTGGTATACAATTATAATTATATTGTGAATACAATTCCATTGTAGTATTGTAATAAATATAATTAATTAATAAAAATAAAATAATTTAATTAACAGTCGTAACCTAAATACATAATAAATATTGCAACTGATTAACCTGCATAATCAATAATGGAATATCATTATAATGACTCTCTCTGATTGACTAACCATAATTATCACCCTCTACATTAATGACTCGAAATAATATACTTTGTTAATAAGTGCAAATATGAATTGCATTTCCTTTTATTTTTGTACCAATGACATGTCATATGATAGTTGATGCAAAGATAAATTGCATTTCTCTATTCTTTATAATTTCATCATTTCTCTATGGCCATATATATATATCTATATTTGATTGTGCATAATTTATACTGGGTATATTTTTAATCTTTTATTTTCCTAGTATATGTCTATATATCTTTTATTTTTTATATTTATTCTGTATTTTTTGTATTCTATATATCTATATTTTATGTATATGTAATTCTATTTGTATCATATCTGTATCATTGTATTTGTATCATTATATTTGTTTCACTATGCCTATATCATTATACCTTCCTTGTTCCTCTGAAATGTCAAGCTAATAATGTATGATGCATGACTTATGCCTTTGTCATATATGCATATGTATAATGTTGACTTAACTGTAAAACGATAACATTTCAGAGTATACATATGTATAATGTTGACTTAACTATAAAATGATAACATTTCAGAGTATATATATATTGTTGGTTTGTTTAGTGATTAAGTAGCGGAAGAAATTTAAAATTTTCATTCTAAAATAATAAACCAAAAGAAGATCTTTGCATCAAAACACAGAGAAACCAGTTTAGAGATTAGAAGTGACAGTTTGATAGTAACTCTTACATTCAATGCAGATGTCCTTCGTTCTTTATCTCTAAAGCGTTTATGGTTGTAGCAAACCAAA
>CANYBF010094021.1:0-12366 GCA_948192965.1 Dalechampia spathulata
TGCCTAAAGGGCTAGAAACCACTATCCCATAGCCTAACCCCTCACTCAACATACCAATCAACTGAGCAAACCGTAAATCAATATAAGAATGCGATGAACCCGGATCAAACAATACTAAAGCATCATGATCAGAAATAAGAACATTATCGAGCACCACATCCGCTGCTTGCTGCTCCTCGCGGCGTACCAAATTATAAACTCTAGCAGGAGCCCCAACAACCTGGTTAACGGACCCCTGAATGGCACCACGACCTCCACTATCTCGGCCTCTCCCTCAGCCTCTACTTCGCTCTGACCCCTGAGAACCAACAGAGTTGGGTCTCTGTTGCTGCTGCTGTCGAACCTCACCTTCAACAACAAGACGAACTGGCTCACCGGACCGCTCTGGGCACTCCCGGGCAAAATGACCTGCACCGCTGCATCGAAAACATGTCGTACTACCTGCTCGGCAAAGTCCATAATGAGTCCGACCGCATAAACGACAAGCATACGGTCCAACACATGTACTACCACCATAAGAAACAGGTCTCCCACTCTGCTCTCGCCGTGGTGGCATCGGTCGCATATCCGCCGACCTAGGAGGAAAAGAACTCCTAAACTTGCCCCTCTTCACAGAACTCGAAGAAGAACCCGATCCCCTAAACGACCTCCTCATCGACTCCTGTCGAGCATCCTCCTCAAGTATCGTCCGCTCGAGATCCAAGGCACTAGCCATCAGAGCCAAAAAATCATTGTACTGAGAAATCTGTACAAATGCTCTGAGCCGAGGATTCAAGCCCTGCTCGAATCGCTTAGACCTCTCTCGTCCAGACGAAATAATATGAGTCGCATAGTACGCCAACCGAGTAAACTCCTTCTCATAGTCGACGACAGACAAGTCTCCCTGCTTCAGCCCCAGAAATTCCTGTAGCTTGTGGTCAGTATAGGCTGAAGGCACATACTTCCGCTGGAATTCCCTCTGAAGATCAACCCACATCAACACGGGCGGATCAGCTAAACTCTGCGGAACAGTCTTCCACCATTCATACGCATCCTCCTGCAGTAGCGAGATGGTATACTCAAACTTAGCCATCTCCGGACACTTCAATTGGCGCAACACCCTCTATGTCCGCTCTAACCATACCTCCGCCATGTACGGATCAGTAGTACCGGTGAAATCCATGACTCCATACAACCGCAACTTCGTGAAATCTAACTTATACTCCTCCCTCTGCTCCACTGGAGGTGGGACAGGAACTGCAGGTAACGTCTGACTCTGTGCCTGAAGAAGCCGCATAAGTTGGGCAAACTGAGTTGCCATCGGGTCAGCAGTTGATGCCTCTGCCTGCCTACCCGCGCGCTCTCCCAATCCTGAGGAACTCTCTTGGGGATTAAAGTTATCCCCGCCTTCCTCACCGACATTCATACGTCTATCCGACATTAAACCTAATTTGTACCACACAAACGAAAATCCTACAGTCAGCAGTGGTCAAGGCGAGCAACATTTCTTTACTGTAGCTTAATAATCAGAGGCAGTAACTCTAACAAAGACACATCGAGCTAAACCATAGCTCCACACCCTACGAGCTATAAACTAGGCTCTGATACCACTATAACATGTCACGCCCAGCCCATACCTGGAGTAACATGCTCCCGTAGCATACACAATGATCTCCCATATGGAAAACCACTGTATACACTACAAGGGACACCTGTACACATATAAATGGACGTCGTATGGGGACAACAGATAGTATGGTGGTGAAATCCGTAAACCAAACCAAACATAACCCTGGATAACAACATACATTCAATTGAATGAACATGTCTATAAACAAGTATATTCATTAATATACAAAGGTTCTGATTCCAATAACCGTACAAACCACCACCAAATTACAATTACATTACTGCCTCTCTCATATATACAAGCTACAATACGAGGCTACAAAAAGAAAATATGCTCGGCTGCTCCAGACCACCTCGAGACAGGGATTCACTGTTGAATCCGCCTCTCCGCTGACGTTAGCAATCATTGCTCTGGGCCTTCTACTGTAGGCTCGGAACCTGCGTTCATCAATTGATAAACACTGAGTCGAAGACTCAGTGGCACTAGCTATCATACACGCATAAAACATAGACAAACATGTCAAGTAACAGGCAATACGATGCAATGCTATGTTGTCCCGTTCTGTACTCTCTTCCCTCTTTCCTTTTTCCCTTATTGTGCACAATATATTTTCATACTGGATCCCTATGTACCGGTACTCAACTCCTGAAGGAGGACAACTGTAATCTTGGCCCGTAGGCCCTTTTATTATGCCTATGTCTTGAGACTCAACTCCCAGAGGAGGAAATATAATATACGATTCCATTATGGAATCCTGTAATATATGATCCAGCATGCCTTTCCTTATTTTCTCTCGCTCTGTTAGGCATTTACATTCCCAGATGTCATGAATATGCTAACATACGAGAGTATCAAATGGAACCTCAAGCAAGAATCATGAAACTCAACAGATTACAAGCTCATAGCATCAAAGAATAGGCAAATACAAAAATTCAATCCCCAATCATCATTTACTAAGCCAAACTTGGCTTAAAAGCAATAAAAGAAGTGAAGAACAACTATTACAAACCAACACTAACTAGCACGAACTAGTACCAACCTGTAAGACGGAAAGTTGCTAAGGTCTGATCACGTCTCTAAGCTTCTAATCTTGCAAAACCAACTCCGTTCTGCTTAATTCTCTGAAGAAAAAGGAGCTTTAGGGGTTTAGGGCCTTTTAAAAAGAGTTTAGAAGAGAAAAGGGAAAAGAAACCTAAAGAAAAAGTTAGGTTAAATCCGCTTAAAATGGTATTTTAAGTCCCGTACGGCCGTACCAAATACCCGTACGCCTGTACCAATCAAAAAACCCTGATGGACTGATTTTCCTGCGAGCTATCGTACGCTCGTACCACATCTGGTACGCCCGTACGACCCCAAAGTTACTGACAAACCAAAATTCTTGTGAGTTGACGTACGACCGTACAACCCTCTGGTACGCCCGTACGACCTCCAGGACCTCAATTCCCCTGTTCCTTTGAGCCTGGTACGCTCGTACGGCTATCCGTACGAGCGTACCGCATGCCTAAACTCAGAACAATGCCTCAATCGAAGCCCCTAACTCTCCCAAAACCTGTAAAACACACTCCAAAACCAATCCTAACACATCAACATCACTGTTCCTCATCCAACCGAGAAGTCACACTTCCCAATAAGGCTACAGTGTCACATAATACCATCATAAATACAAGCATACATACATACATACACGTATACACATCATAACCAAACTCATACGCATACAGACCTTTACCCGTATACTAGTGTACAAACTACTAAGGTCACAACTACGGGTGTAACAACTGTGTCAATTTTGAGTAGGTTTTCTACTAAACCAATAACTTTACTACTGATTGCCTCTATGATATCTCTTGGCATATAGCTCTTTATCTTCTGTAGGAGCTCTTCCTTTTTTTGCAGTTTGTTCATCATCCTTTCTTCGCCTCTTGTGTAGAGACCAAGCTTCTTTTCAAGCTTCTTGATATATTCAAATGTTTTTTCAAGGTTTTCTTTAAGATGGTTATTGTTCATCTTAGCTGCCTCTTTATAACATTTTGAATATAACCAAAACCCTTCTTGAGAGAGTTCTCGATCCTTCTAGACCATTCTAGCCTCATCTCTTTTGAGATCAGATTTTTTTCAGAATCTTTCATTTTTTATTCTGTTACAGGCTCATCCCATTCTCTGCCTTGTTCATCTTTCCATCTATAAGGTTTTATCTTCTCTAAAGGAGTATTATAATGTGAAGGTTTTGAGAACTTCACTTTATAATCATACTTTCCTGATGGTTCTTCAAGTAGGCATGTCACATCTTCTTCTACAAGAGGGTTTTCCTCTTCATCAAGAAAATCATCATCAGATAATGATTCATCAATTACTGGATACTCAGATGTTTCTTCATGACTCTTGTCCCTCGAGCTAGGCTCTTCTTGGACCTGCTTACCTTTTCAAGCTTGTTCCTCCTTTTGAGCCTGAAATCATTTTTCTCAACTTTCTTCAAGCCTCAAACTAAAATCATTTTTCTCAACTTTCTTCAAGCCTCAAAGCTAACCATTTATTTATTCCATAGATTTTTTGTTCTTCTATCCATTCTACCAATTGTATATCTACTATTTTAAGTGGGCACATTGAAGACCAATGTTCCATGTGCTTGCAATGCTAGCAAAGAATATTTGTTGTAATCCTTGTTTTCTTTGACGTCCTTGTGAGACCAGAGCTTTCACTCTCAGAGCCTGTGCTCTCAGTTTTCTTTCTCTTGGATGAGCATTGTTTCCTTGTATACCTTTGCTTCTTGCATATCCAACACAGCTTGTTCTTTACAGCAGGATCCATCTACAATATTAACAAGTTTACAAGAAAGAGAGTCAGCTATTACATTTTTATTAGAAGGAATATATTCAATATCAAAACTGTAATAACTAAACCATTCTTGTAATCTCAAAAGTCTGGTTTACATAGCCTCTTTGAAATTTAAGGTCATGAATCTTTTCATATAAGTTGAATCTATTCTAAAAATGAACTTTTTAGGAGCTAAAAAGATATAAAAAGCTTTCATACCATTCTTTGCAACAAGGGTTTCTTTTTCATGAATTGGATAATTCATTTTCATGCCTTTAAAAGTTTCAGACTAGTACTTACAAATAGGTTTAGGTTTATGACCCTTAATTTTAAAGACTGTACCCCAATTACTATCTGAAGCATCTATTTCTAAAACTAACTCATCTTCATCTAAAGGAAATTCTAGACAAGATAAATTTTTCAGTCTTTCTTTTACCTCTCTTATTGCTTGGGTATCTTTATCATTCTAATACCAAGGTGTTTTTTCAGAAGTTTTCTTTGAAATTTTACCTAAGTGTTTAGATAAATTTTTGATAAATTAATAAGCATAGTTAGCAAGTTCACAAAACCTTTGAACTTGCTTTCTATCCTCTAGTTCATCAAGAAACATGGTTACCTTTTCTGATATATGGTCTTGCAACCATGCCTTACCTCTAGCTATTTCTATTCCTAGGAATTTCACATGTTTTTTGAACTATTCTATCTTTCTTTCTGATAGAATCATACCTTCTTTTTGAAAGATATCAGTCACTTGTTCTAAGTGACTCATGTGTTCTGTTTCATTGTTACTAAACACTAACACATCGTCTATATAGACCACATAAAACTTTTCATCTTACATTGAAAAATGCCAGATGCATTTTTTAAACTGAATGGCATAACCAACCATTCATACATTCCTTGAGGAGTATTGAATGTTTTTAATGGTATTGAGCCTTCTTCCATCGTAACCTGCTAATAACCATTCTTTAAGTCAAATTTAGAAAAAAATGGAAGGTTGTTTGAGACTTAACCTGTCTATAACATCTCCTATTGTAGGAATCTTATAGCTATCGTCTTTGGGAGCATTATTTACCTAATGATAATCTATAACTATTCTTGCTTTTCCTCTCACCTATTCTACATGATTAATTACCATAAAAGCTAGAGTAAAATGAGGACTTATACTATCCATAATTAATCCTTTTTCAAGCAATTCAGGAATTTATTTTTCAAATTCTTCTACCATCTCTCCAGTGTATATTATATTTTTTGCTTTGATGATAGTATTTGAATCTTTTAGTTTTAATTTAGCCTTAATGCCATTTAAAACCCATGACTTTAATGGATCTTCATTAAAGTTATCAACAAGCTTAACTAAAAACTTATACCATTTTGTTCTAGTTAGTTGTATGCTACGTATAATAGAATTTCCTATTGTACCTTGTGTCTCAGTACATAACTGTTCATACCAATTGGTATCATTTAAACCATTCTTTGATTTAAATAAGTATTCTAGCCAAAATTCACCACGCTGTGCTAGCACTCTGAATGCTGGTTCACAGAGGATTTTTTCATATAATTCGATATTTGAATAGGGTGAAATTCAAATTTTAATTTTAATTTTGGTTTGATCTGAGTTGGAATCTTGACTCTTGTAAGAGAAACACAATTTTCATCTTGCACAAAAGGGGTAATTTTCTCTTTATCCTTTTAAGAAGGCATTTCCTAAGATAATGTTTACATCTAAGTCTGGAAAGGCTAAAAGTTTATCAATTGTAAATTGAACATCTTTTATTGTGATAAGGACTTTTCTTGCATAATAGGTAACTACATTTACCTCTCCTCCAACCATTCTAAGGACCATAGGTTCTGTTAATTGATGCCACCATTCATCAAGTAATGCATTGGGTTTTAGACTACTGATTATTGCTCCTATATCTCTTAATACATCTAAAGAGTAATCATAATAGCTAGAAAATTTGAATGTTACCTCAATGTATGTACTTAAACTTATTTCTTCCAAGCTAAAGATTTTTTTAGATACTACTGGTGTGGGAGATATCAGTTTCCAAACCTTATTGAAAGGAATAGAACATTGTTGAGAAATCTTTTGTATTTCTCTCACAATCTCAGAAATTACAGGAACTTGTCTCATTACCTTAATGTGTTCCTGATTGTCATCATCTTCTGCAAATATAAGAATACTAATTTCTTTATATCCTATAATCTTTCTATTTTCAGATGATTGACCATCCTCTTCTTGTGTTCTAGAAGTTCCTTCTTGACTTTGTCTTTATCTCTGAATTAATGGTTCTTCATGATTTCCTACATGAATGTACTTGTATTCTCCTTTTACTTTATTTATCATTTCTCTGATTTTTATAAGATTGATAAGGGGGATATCTAACGCTTCTAATTTTGTACTAGAAACCTGAGCTGTTGACTCACTCTGGGAGACATCTACAATAGATTTAAAGTTGAATTTAGACCTGCTATAGATAACATTGATATCTACCTTAGGTAGTTTCTATTCTAAATAACTTTTGGATAGATCCTCATACTAAAAAGATTCTTCATGTACCGGAGCATTATCCAATGGAATTAGCTCTTCATCTATGGCAGCTTCTTTTGAATTCATCATGAATATTTATACTTGCCATAAATCAGATTCATCATTATTAGTTTCATATTCTGAAACTACTTCTTAAATTGAATCTACTTCAAAGTCTACATCAGATAAATCTTCTTTGTCTATTGGTTCATATGCTAGACTCTTATCCTCAAATAATATTCTTCGAAGATTTTCTTTTCTTTTGTTCTTATATAAGTAGGTGTCAGCCTTATGATTTTTTGCACCATATATCCAACAACAAGTACAGTTGCTCAGAGGTTTTCCTTTTGGATATTTTGGCTCTCTTCCATGTTTTTTTGTAAACGCTTTTATTCTTTCTTTATCCTTAAGGTTGGTTCTTCTCTTAATAAACCTAAAAGGTTTATTAAAACTTTTTCTAACCTCTCTGTCTTTTCTTCATATTCTTTTTTTCTTATATCCTTTGAATTTTTTCTTATAAGAATACTCTATTCTAGGTTTTTGTTCTAAACCTAAAGAATATTTGTATTTACCAGAAACGTACTCAACCTGAGAACAATAACTCCTGTTAAAGTAAGGAAGGCGCTTCACATCTTATCTTACTTGGAGTTCAGTACATGCCTTTCTTATGGCATACCTTACTGCTTGGATTCATCCACCTAGACCATTTGCAACATTATCTTCATTTATGAGTAACTGAAAAGCTATTTTTGCTACTTCGGGTCATGGTTTAGGCAATTTAGCAAAAAACAATTCTGACATGTAATTTTGAGAAGTCAGATCAAGATTATAATAGTATTTTTGAAATTCATAAGCAAAGTTGTCAAAGAAACATATATCACATATTTGTAATTTCATTAAAGCCATTAAAGATTATTCCTTTTCTAACGATTTTGTTGACAAGGAGAAACCATAAAATTCTCTTTTCAAAGCATCAACAACTATTGCTAATACATCATCTATTATTACTTCTTTTTCAATTTCATCTTTGAAAGAAGTGTGTGCTATCAGTGATTCCTAGTATTTTTATGCATTTCCTACTACTATGGCTTTACACAATTTGTAAGCACCCGCTGGGGTGTACGATTATGACTTAATTATGAATTTAATTATTATGATTCATTGATCAATTCTTTCATAAGCATATTTTTCACAATCAATGTTTAAAAAAGTTATTGGGCTTATTACAGGCCTAAGAGGATTATCCTCGAGACATAAATTCTTTCTTGATTCTATGGGAATAATTAAGTTTGTACATTACTTTTTTTGTGAATAGAAGTTCATTGAATGTTCTGTCATCTATGTGTAAAGGAGCTTCTTCTACCATTTCTAAAGACTTTCTAAGGTATTGAGCCAAATTATTGCCATCCATATTGGCAGCCTTAGCTATTGGCTCCAAAATAAAAGGAACCATTTTTTCTTTTTTAAGTTTCAAAACATCTCTTTCAGTCAATAGTCTTTTTGGAGCTTTCAATGATTTTTCACATTCAATTGCATCTAATCTCTCATTCACCAATTTTCCTATTTCATTGGCTAAAATATTTTTTTCTTCTGGTGAATTTCTTGTTGTTCCTAATGAATGAAATTTCTCTAGGAATTGATTTACCTTATTCTGCACATTTCCAAAAGATGTTAATTTAGATGGATTTTTAGAGTCTAAGCTCTCGTTATGTCCATCCATTAAAACTTGTGTTTACAAATTTTAATTCGAATAGTATTTAAAATTAATATTCCTAAGAATTTTTTAATTCCTATCTTTTTGGATTTTTTGTGAAACAAAAAATTTTGGACCTATTTGTTAAAAAAATTATAATGAAAGACAAAAATATAAAAAGAAGATAGTTTATATATTAAAGGAAAATTCATATAGGACAAAAACTATTATTTTGGAAAATATTTCTCACTTTACCTTATTTTGAGAAATAATTTTTTAAAATACATTATTTATTTCTTTGTCTGAATATGATGCAATATATATTCACATATTGATAAATACTACATTATATATATTTGCACAAAAATACACTCCATCTATGAACAATTAAAGTAACCTACATAAATAATATTTATCTATATTAATATATATAAATTTATTAATAATGGATGTTCATTGAAATAATATTGATTGTTTCATTAATCAAATCTAGCAATTATATACTAGATGCTAATAATCAATGACCAATTAATGATAATGAATATCAAATGATGATTAAAAATATCATATTTAAATAAAATATAATAATAGCATTTAAAACAAAACGTACAATATGTAAATGTCATTTAAAAATAATATAAATTTAACAAATAAATAAAAATTTTAAATGTGACATTTAACATAATTTCCCGATAATAATAATGTTAATCATTTTGATTTTTGAGTTTAAAGAAGATATAACTTACAAAATAATTTATAATTTAGTTAAAATGGAAAGCTACCATCCATGTATACTGGAAGATTTCAAAGTTCATTCAAATCCAACACTATTGTACATGAGGACCAGATTGTTGGTGCATGTAAGGGGCTTACAAAGAGAAATTTATAAGGAGAATTGGTTTGCTCTCCACAAATTTTGCATGAAAAATAAACTATCAACAAATCATTTAGAGATGCAAACTCGGCTGCCAAATTACAATAATGATTGGCAAAAGTTAACTAGAAAAAAGAAGTTCTAAAAAGGGGCTTAATTTCCAAGCAATACCTGCAAGAGAACTAGTCAAATGTTGGCACTCAGTCTCCAACATGGTTCTTGAAGCACCTAATTTTTCGCCCGCAAGACCACTCCTAAAAGCCATACCATCAGTGGAGAGGATGATGAGAAGGGACACCTTTACACCATCAATCAGAATACCTGCACGGTTTCTACACCTGCATCACTGCCTGAACTTTCCCTCCTCTCAATGGTGCATTTTTAAATCAAAAACCATCATATAACTGCTGGGTGGTAGATTTCCAAGAGTAGAAATAAGAATGACTCGAAAAACTCTCCTTCCAAAAAGCCATGATTTCACAGTGAAATGAATTCAAAAGGCAAATCAGTATTCAAGAAACAATTAACAATGTTTTAAGATTTTACACTTGGTGAACCTTCATTAAAACAGCCTCCCTCACACCTCCAAAGAGTTGCCAACATCGATGAAACTTAACTTCATTATCAGATCAATCATCAATCTGTCAGCTCTCTTCACCTACACCAAATGCAGCACATGCCAAAGGCATCGATAATCTTCACATTCAAGGGTTCCAATCTCAGTCCATTTTTTTATATCAATACAACCAAATTGATATCAGATTACCAACAGCTGACATATTCATAGTTACCAAAAGCCGCTTTTGATGATGATGAAATAAACCCAGTACATAAGCAACCCACTGAGAATCAAAAAGTACACATCTCCATGCCAGAGGTAGCTTGGTAACAAGCTTTCCTGTGAACGGGTGATTCAATGGCATAAGCAACAGCAACCAAGCGAAACATGTGGGCTTCATGGCAAAGGTGCAATTCATTATCACCTTCTCATGACCTTGAACAATGCCTGGCTCTAGGTTGATCAGATAATACATACGTGCTATCATACCAATCTGGTTGCCTTTAACATGGTACAAGTATCATTCTTGAGTAGGGAAAAGCAATACCAAAGTGGTGTAACTGACCCTTCTTAACAGACTCCGATATGAACATACTCTGTAACACAAACGAGAAAAATTATTTACAGGGAGATCTTAGTGATTCCCTAGACAGGAATCTCATATTCAAGCCTAAATTTTAACCACAAGCTAAATTTATTTTGAAAGGTTGTCAGATGTAGCCATGTAAAAGAAATCACAAGACATTGTTGATCAAAGCTTCATTATACTCCCAAAAAGAAAAGAAGAAGAGGAAGAAGAAGAAGAAGAAGAAGAAGAAGAAGAAAGCAGAACACTGTAATTACCATGAAACATGCCAGTTACCAAGGCAGAACCAAGACTTCAGCAAGAAGTAGCAATGAAACCAAAACTTGGATCAGCAGTACAAAATCTCACAGTCAACAGGAAGGCGCCATCTGCTCATTCTTTAACCCATCAACTTGACTTTGTCCTAACAACATCAAAGTATTAGAACCAATATCTATGTATGCCTAGAAATAAGGTTGCATAATCAGTGAAAGAAGTGCAAGTAAACAATGCAAGAATATAAGAATATGTATTCATTGAATCAAAAATTGCACAGCACCTGTTCATCATTTAATGTTTTCTTTCAAGACTAGATCAATGAAAACTGTCATTATTACCTGGAGTCGAAGGAAGCATGAAATAGGAGAACAGCCACTACCATAAAGACAGATAGATTAATTGGCACCATGAATGACATATGGAGGCATTTATGTTCATTCAATGCATTTCAAGGTAAAATCTAAAACATCTTCTTCTAGCCTTTGGTGTATGTTTTAGCAAACACCACATTAAACCTAAGCAAGTATGCTCAAAACTTCAATATGGAGGAAAAATAGCACCTGGCCAATTAAGTATAAATCAGACAGATAGAATCAAGAGTTAGTTCAGCTGCATATGTAAAGCTGAATATTATGGGTCAGCTAGCTAGAGCATAAGCACCACGCACTGCACCACTAACAGTTACAGTAAAGCTTTCTAAAAGATAAACAAAAGTTATCTAATAAGACGTGATCTACAGAACAGGAGCAACTGTATCACAACTCAAAGAAGAACCAAATGACAGATGTAGATGTACCTACACCAGAAGCTCTGCAGGTGTCTGATTAGGTGTTCGAATTTCCCCCAGCACTTGATCTTTTACTATATTCGACTTTGATAGAGGAACCAACCTATTGTTGTTGCTGACTACTTTTGCTCTCCTAGAAAATTTAGTGAAAAAGAGCCAATTTTAATTGATGGGCTGAAGGAAAATTTAAAAGATGAAAGAATCACCTAGTACACGAGGTGTCCCATCTACTTGCAGGGCTATTCAAAAGTTGCAGAAAAATAATAAGACATGTAGGACCTGCCTTATCAGTTTATGCTTCACAGTGCCAGCTTTGAGCTTTGATGTCCCCTTCAAATTACCCACTTTTAGAGCCAAAGAATTTGGCACGTCTTTGTGACAGCCCCTTTCGGCTTTAATAGATGCAATAAGAGAGTCAGCTGCAGGCTCCAAACCCTTTCTCCCAACAAGTTTCACTCCTAGCTTTTCACAGAGGTAGTTTAACCTCATTTCATCACCCCCTCTCACCTCCCTTAGCTCACAAGCCTGTTGTTTAGATAACAAAGTGTAGATATGAAGCTGATGTTGCTGATTAAAATGTGACTGAAGCTGCTGAAAAAGTAATTTATTTGAATGTTGATGATCTGGTCCACGTCCTTCCTGACTTTTTTTCC
>CANYBF010094025.1:0-11003 GCA_948192965.1 Dalechampia spathulata
GTGGACCAGGTTCCCCTATGCATCTCCAATGGTTCTTCCATGATAGCATTCACCCTCTCCTTTTTCTTCTTAGGATTGGTGAACCATTCAGGATAACCATGTATTCTGTAGCAAGTGTCTTTAGTGTGTCCGGTCATGCTGCAATGACTGCATTTCAAGTTTGTTTTGTCCCTGCGATAGAAATTCTTTTGTGTCTGATTACGGATTGTGGGATGAGATCTCGCTGGCATCACTGCTAAAGCTTGATTGCCATTGTACCCTGACTGAACCTCCCTTTGTTTCTCCACACTTAACACCATTGCATATGCTTTGTTAATGCTAGGTAGAGGTTCCATGATCAAGATCTGATTCTTAACATGATCATATCCTTCGTGTAATCCCATCAGGAATTGCATGATTCTGTCGCTGTTCTCGATGCTCTTCAGGTTTTCTGCATTCTCACAGCTACATGTTTGATTTGGTCTGATACAGGATAGTTCATCCCATAGTTTCTTCAGCTTTGTAAAATAGATCATGACAGACATATCCATCTGAGTTAAGTTGCTTATCTCTCTTTTGATTTGATATACTAATGGACCATTACTTTCACCGAATCGTTCCTTTAACTCTTCCCATAACATTCTTGCAGATACTGCGTAGATGAAGGACTCAACCAAATCCTTAGCCAGCGAGTTTAAAATCCAGGAAATCACCATTGAATCAGCCTTCTTCCATTGGACATGCTCTGCTGTGTTGATTACTGGTTCTTCTACTGTTCCATTTATGAAACCTAATTTCTCCTTTGCTTGTAGGGCTAACATCATCGATCTACTCCAGGGAATATAGTTCCTACCGTTCAGTTGGACGCTGACAAGTATGAGTCCAGGTTGATCTGAGTTGCTGAGTGTAGCAGGGTTTGCCATCGAGCTGTTGAGGTTTTCACCAAGTCTTGGATTCGCCATTTTAGGGTTTTGTAACAGAAAAGTTTGTTAGGGTTGTTGAGCTTTGTAACCGCTCTGATACCATGCAAAAATTGTGGTATTTCTTATGTATTCAAATCTTGTATTGTACTATTACAATATACGTATTTATAAGGCTCATACATAGCTTGGGCTCTACTCCACACCGAGTGGGCCTTACAAGGCCTTGTATGAGGCGGGGAAAGAATAAACTCAAACGACAACGTATTGCCCGTGTCCCTTCAGTTCCACAAACGACAACGTATTGCCGTGTCCCTTCAGTTCCACAATTAGGGTTATCTCTTCTTCACGTATCTGGCATTCCATTCATTAGCCGACTCCCAAACTCCCTTGACTTTTCTCCTGCCGCCTCTGTCTCCTTCATTCTGTTTTCTCTCACTGAACCCTCTGGTTCCTTACTATTATCTCGAACCATCTCTTCAAGTAGCAAAACTGCTTAGCCAACAATGTTATCTCGAAATCCCAATAAGTAAAAATAAACATAGATGCAATTACAGAAATCTAACATAAGACTTCAACCAAGGAAAAAAAAAAAAAGAATTTCGTAACTCCATAAAAATTAGAAAAATAGATTCTCCAGTATGTTGTGTGCTTTTTAGAGAAGTCATATGCATGATTTCAATACTAAGGAAGAAATCATTAGAGAAAAAAAAGAAGTAGAAAACCATTATGAATCAAAACTAAGGAACAAGTAACACACTAACACTTACTTCTGTGAAACTAAAAATGAAAGAATCAAATAGAACTTGTAATCAAAATTCAAGGAACCCTTTTTCCGTGATTTCAGTAGCTAAGAAATTATAAAGAGCAAGTAATCTGCCAGGATTTCAATAGCTAAGAAAAAACTGTAAAGAACACAAATAGAAAGCCCTTACTAATCGAAACTGAGAAATAAGTAACACAATAACACTTACTTCTGTTAAATTGAGAAAAAATTGAAGTTCTAATCAAAATTCAGGCTTTATCATCAAGGAACCCTTTTGCCAATGATACAATAGAAGAAGGAGAAGAAACCATCGAGACGAACAAACCCAAACTTGCTAAACGCACAGAACAGATGTTTAAAGTAAATGGGTCCTCACCGATTTAGTTTGAGAAGGAATTTGAGCACCCAAACTGCGAAAAGGAGTAGAAGACAATCAACTTCCAAAAAGCAAAAGGAACATGAAAGCATGAAGATGATGGTACAAAGAATCAAGCACCTGAAAAGATAGGATTTGAAAAAAGAAAGAGAAGGATCGTGAAGAAGAGAAGGATTAGATTTGCAGAGATGAACAAATTGCTTGAGGTCCGCAATTCTGGCGGCATCCATTGGAATTTGATTGTATGAAAAGAGCCGCTAATGTGGGGGAAGAAAGAATCTTCAGATAACGGATAAAAGCTTCCAAAAAGTACTTTAAGCTTGCAAAGAATGGTAAACTGTTAACTGGCAGTGCAATGCCGAGGCATAGATTCTACCATGAACCTGGTCTTGTTGAGAGTTCCAGAAGTGGTTTCAACAGGATGCTGTGGATTTTTTAATGGTAAGTTGGGAATAACATGATTCTCGAAAAAAATAATTTGGATCATAATGTGAGTTAGGGTTGTTTTGTGTTATTATTTTGAGGTTAAAAAGTATTTTTGAAATAATTTTTTTTTCGTTTTTTAGTTTTTTTAAATTACTTTTTATAATTTACCATTGTAAAGATAATACAAGTGTAAACCTATGATGAGGGGTGACAAGTTTTGACCTCCACATAAATATCATATGAAAACTTAGATTTAAATTCATTATAATTATATTTATATTGAATTTCTATCCACTATAGTAAAAATCAAATCAAATCATGTTATTAATTTATTTAAAATATAATTTCTAAAATAAATTATATTAAATTTTGCAATGTCAAGGTTTATATGATATAATGAGAAAATGAAGAATGAACAATAAAAAGTAATAGTGATAAATTTTGGGTAAAAAAGAAATCAAAAAATACTAAAAATCTATCATGTATAATTAACAAACAAATATCATAAATTACTCTTCAGTGATTCAATGTGATGTGTTAAATACAAAAGTGATAAGTTACATCCTTATAAAGTTAATGAAATTCATTTCGTTATATATATATAGGTTGTTAAATATTTTTAGAAAAAATAATAGAGGTGGAAAAAATTGAATCTAATTGAATTTTACTTTATTTAAGTTTGATCCTGACTTATTTACAATCACACACTTCAAATCAAATCAAGTTTTCTCAATTTTTTGATATACGAATTTACTTAAATATTGATTGAACCTAATAAATATAAACTATAGATAAATTATTTATTTTTTATTTAAAAAATAAAAAAATTATTAATAAAAGTATTATATTCATGAATATTTTAAGTTTTACATTTAATATAAAATATTGTATACATTCATATAACTATAAATCTATAAAATTATATTTTAAAAATTAAATTATTTTTACATGAATTAAGGAGTTAGTTGATGAGCTTTTTATTAAGCTAGCTCACAAGACTAAACAAATTGAAATTATTTAATTTGAGCTTAACTCATTTATTAACCAAATTTCACTAAATTAGCTTCAATAAATTTTTATGGGAGGACTCTCAATGTTTCACAAGTGATTCAACTCATTTATAATCCTATAAATAAGATAACTTGATATTGTTATTCTTATTTGTTCAAAAAACTATTATTATTATTTGTCATTATTTAAAGAAATATATGAGAGAACTAATAGATTTATAATTTTAAATCTTTATACTTTTTATAAAATTTTTGAAAGACAATGTAATTGAGAATTTTTCTTTGTTTCAGTTGAGAAACTGAAAATTTTAAATAGGTAGAAAAGGGCTTGTTCATAATTAATCATAATATAATTATTGAATGCATAACCAAAATATCAATATAATTATGAGAAATGGATTAAAAATAAAAATATATAAGAACAAATAAAACATGTAGTATAACAATAAAAGGATATCATAGACAAAACTTAAGTTGCATTTTACCCCTTAAATTAGCATCCAATGAGCAATCAACCCATAAATCAATTCTTTGGCCAATGAATAATATAAATTCTAACCTTTTGTCATTTAACCTCATTTTTAAAATTATGCATGAGTTAGAAAATGACAAACTAGCATATCACATGTTATTTTAAAATAAAGATATTAAATATATAAAAGATATTGGTTAAAACAAATGAAGATGAAAATAGAAGTGATAGCATTGAAAGCAAGTTGATTTAAAATTTAATGAATTAGACTTTGAAGGGGAGTGCATTGAAACTAACTTTATTCAATGAAAATAGCTTAAGTCATGAAACTTTATTCACTGCCCTTAAAGGATATTTCATCAATTGTGTATCCTCCTAGGTATAAATGAGCTCTTCTACTTTTATAAGTAAGAAATAGGAGTAATAAATTTTAATCAAACTAGCAAGCAATGTGTTTGTTATGTATTTACTTCAAATAATGCATAGTATTTATAGGAAAACCAAAGAAAAGTGAATGTTGAAAATAGGATGTAACTCTAGGAATGTTAATATGGAAAATGTGGGAAAGTGGAGAAAATCATTGGACTCAATAAATATTTTAATAATGTTTAAGTAAGACTTAGTAAAAGAAAAAAATAATTTACAAATTGAATAATTTAAAAGGAAAAATAATAACATTAGTTGGATTAGACCCCATGAATTTATTGCATTCATTTCCACAAGTAATTCATCCGAATTGGAATTTTGACCTGATTCTCATCTGCACGAGGTTTTACCTCCTTTCAAGCCTTTTAAGAGCCCAATAATGTAATTCTATTAATAAATCTAAAAGTTGGCTCTTAGATCTTAGACATAAAACAATGAGTCTTTAGAAGTACTCCATTCCTGAGTCCTAACAAGATGAACCAAAAGAACTAGAAGATTATCTAGAGAATGGAGTCATATTCAATGTAGTGCTTGCAAAAATTATGGTCACAACAAAGTAGGGCATAAAAAAAGATCATCCTTAGGTATAGAGCAGCTGAATACCATTCTTGAATCATAACAAGAATTATGTATTGAATTTTAACAACTTACTAACATTATTTATGAATCTATTACTACTTAAATTGATGCTAGAAGATCCAAAAGCATTGACAGAGGAAAAGAAAAGCTCCTGAACAAACCTAAAAAGATAAATCTACCTTTTAATGTAGTCACATAAGGGAGCGTGATATCAATTAATGAAAGTTTGTCTTTTAATGGTTGTTTGCATTTTTTTCTTCTATGAAAGTTTGTTTTTTCCCTTATGAAAGTTTTAAAATGGTTGTTTATATTTAACTTTTCTATAAAAATGTATTTTTCTCCTTATATATGTTTATATTCTACCCATGAAAGTTATGATTATTTACATTTTTTTTATGAAAGTTTAACTTTTAATGGTTCTTTGCATTTTTTATGAAAGTTTTTTATGGTTGTTTGTTATTTGCATGGATGTTTTATTTTTTTGGCTATTTTTATTTAAGTTTACATTTTTCTTGTTTATCATCTATTATTGTTCACCTTTGTTATATATTTTTTGATTTAGGGTCCATTTTTTGATACATGATATGGTTTTTGGTATAATTTTTCCCAAATAATTATAATCATATTTCTCTGAATATATATATATATATATATATATATATATATATATATATATTATTTATTGCTTTATTTTGATTTCATTATAATAATTCAAAGATGATATAGAATTTCATGGCATTAAATTAGGTAAACGAATTTTTTTCGAATTATATAAATATAAGTGGTTAAAAAATTGTTCAATTAATTATTTTCATGATTTGGTTTAAAATTTTGCAATTGAGGGGAGACATAAAATATAAATAATTTATTGAAATAGAGGAGAGATAAAATATAAAGTATTTTTATTTCTTAAAAATTGATTGTAAGTCATGCGCCATTTGTTATGGAAAATGGAGTTAAATGTCATAAACAACCTCATCAAGAGTTAGTTTGATAATTATAATCTTCAAAGATTACATTGAAATCATATTGATGAATAATTTTAGATTATATTGAAATTATTGATGAATAGTTTTATCAACAAACAACATAATCTCATTTGTTTGTAATTGTTCACATAAATCAAAAGAAAAATAATGTATTAAACATAATTTATATGTTATTATATAGAAGTTTAATGAATGAATAAAAAATAAAAATTTAATTTTTAAATAATTTATAAAGATAAATAATATAATTTTTGAATTAATTTTTTTTATTAATAAAGATAATAATTTAATTTTTAATTTATTTGAAAAGATAATGATATAGTTTTAAAATTGGTAGTTCATATATTGAAAATAGACATATTATAATCTTAAAACAATTGTTGATTTTTAATGAAAATATTTATTTAAAGTCATTTTTTTATATATATGTATGTGTACATATAAAAAACTAAAACTATAATATATAATAAAAATAATTATAAAATAAAATTAGAATTTTTCAATTTAATTCATATTTTCATTTTAAATTCATGTTTTCATTTCTTCTTCAATACAAGGAAATTAAAAAAAAAAAGAAAACTTAAAAAGATCAAATTAAAATATTTATCATTTTACTTAGTTTATATTTTTATTTATTTTCACAAATTTTATTTTATTAAATCAAATAAGAGTACGATCTTAAATTTTCATGATTTTATATTAGGATATCCTATTTTATCCAAAATATAAGCTATTAATATTTGAATTTTTATTCTTATTTTTTATTATTTAAATTTAATTTGATAAGTTAAATAAGATTATAATTTTATTTGTATCCGAAAAGATTTGGAAGGATATAAATTTAAATTTGAATTTTTTGTTTTATTTAATTATTTTTTATTGAATTCATAATTTTTTTGTATCTTTTATATATATACTAGAGTTATATCACATGCATTCTATGTTAGTACTAATTATGTAATTTATCATTTATGTCATTTTAAGTCACATGCATTGTATATTAGTATTAATTATTTAATTTATCATTTATGTCATTTTGTACAACCATATTTTAATATTTTTAATTTTAATAAATATTATTATTATATATGTTATTTAAAATTTGATTACAACATATTATTTTAATTTTAATAAAATGTTATTGGAATACATAATTCTATTTCTTTTATTGTATTATAATGCATAAAATCTATCAAATAAAAATAATATTGAATTAAAAATTAAGCAACAAATAAATTTTATTAATTTCAAGCAGGTTACGATCTCTAATATTAAATTCTTTATAACAAAGAATTTTGATCTTGATTAGAATCTCAAAATTATGTTTTTTTTTGTTTTGCAACTTCCTTATGTCCTTTGACGTGGCTTCTTTTGTGGCTTAATTTTATTTGCTATTTGGGAAAGAGAAAAACAAAATACATGTTTTTTATAGGAGATATTAATTTTTTTCCCAATTCCTTTCATTTCCAAGGGATATTTTGCCTCCTTGAGAATCTGCCGCATACGGTAACTCTCTTTTCTTTTTCAAATTATTATATTAATATAATTTAAAAATAATTAAAAATTTTATTTTAAGATCAAAGTTTAGGATCATAATTTTATTTGATGACTTTAAGTATTCAATCTGGATAAGAGATTGAAAATTCCAATCCTATCATAATTTTAAACAAGCTCAATCCAAACACAAATACTACAACTCAAGCTAAGTTTATCTCTATAAATAGAGATCAAAGACTTGCATATTATCATATCCAATTTTCCTTGGAAATTAATGGAAGAACAGGGAAGGTCTTGAAGCTCGTCGCAAATCCAACCATTTTTAGATCCCTTAATGCGAGTTGAGCATTTTTCTTGTTTTCCTCATGAACCTTGCGCATTAAGCTACATCTAGCTCCTTTTTTTTTTTTTTACTTTCATTTTTTAAAAAGCTTATCGCCTTGGTATTCGCATATTTTCATCTAACAAATAAGAGTTAGTCTTTGCAGTTAGTTAGAGTTTTTTACTCGCATGAACTTGCATATGACCTACTCACTCTTGCTTTTCCAACATCACAACAATTTTATTTTATTTTTATATATTTTTCCCATCCTCAAGATCAAATCTTGCTTGTTGGACTTCCATGCGCATCACTCTTTACATGATCGCTTTTTTCATTTTTTTAAATACTATGCATGAATTTTGCTCATAGCCTATTTGTCCATGCTTAATGCCAACTTTAATTTGATTTCCATTAAGTCAACCATATTCCATAATTATTAATTTTGTAGTACCCATTGTGCAGCTATCCATATGTGAGGTCCTCTTTATTTTATCAACTTTCCCATGGTGACATATGTTTTAGGTCTTTTGCTTTTATGCCATTCTTCCTTGTTACATGCGTAAATAACATTATTGTTCTTCCACATTTTGCATGTGTTAATTTTTCAATATGAACCCTACACATGTATTTAATTCCATATTGTAACAATTGCATGATGGGTCTCGCTGACATCATTTTATATGATTCCATGGCAATTTTCCAAGTTGGTTTAAATAAATCTTAAATTTCCTTGTTTGATTTGAATATAAAATAAATTCCTTTGGAGGGTTGGCTGTCACTTTGACCAACGGCTAGATGATGTGGCAGACAACGGACAACTAGGAGAGAGACGGACAAGGTGGCAAGGCGTGAGTCCCTGGGTTCTTGCCTGTGTAAATTGCATCCATAGAATGTGGCACCAAAGGCTATTGTCTTGTAACAATTTCAAAAGGAGTTCGATTAGATTTAGAGCACTTCTGGGAATTGAAGTAGAATTGGGCAATGTTAAGGAGGGATGCCCAATTTGAATGGCTGGAGTTGATGAAGTGCCGCAAGTATTCCTCTAGCATGCTATTAAATCTCTTCTTTTATCCATCAATTTATGGATGGAATCCAGTTGATATATTCAATTTCGATCCCAGTAAATGAAATAACTCCGCCCAAAATATGCTCAAGAATCGACCATCTCAATCACTCACAATGCTCTTGGGAACACCCCAATATTTCATAATATGCTTAAAGAACACCTTAGCAGTGTCCTTCGACTTTGAATGCTTCGACATCAGTACAAATGTGGCATATTTCGAGAACCTGTCTACTACCACCAAAATGGTATCAAACTCCCCCACTTTAGGTAGAAAGAAAATGAAGTCGAGTGAGATACTTTCCCAGGGATGAGTAGGTATTTGTAGTGGTTCTAGGAGTCCTATTGTCTTCTGTCTCATCACCTTGTCTTGTTGACAGATCAAACAAGTCTTTGTATAGACCTTAACATCTTCTTCCATTTTTGACCAGTAGAAATTCTGAGTTAACAATGTCAAAGTTTGATGCCAACCTAGATGTCCTGCCCACAACGTATCATGACATTCTTGTAATATAAGTCTTCCTCAAATTCCCAGACTTTGGTACGTAAAGGCGACCAGGTTTGGCCATCAACAAATCATCTTCAACCTAGAACTGTCTTATTTTCCCACGTTTAATCAAATCTATTAGAGCCCCTGCTTGTGGGTCATTCCCTAGAGCCTTTCGTGTCTGCTCGCGTAAAGAAGTCTTTACTTGACTAAAAGATAAGTGAGCCAGTTGCTTCAAAACAGCTAATTTGGCCTTTCTACTTAATGCATCTGGCACTTGATTCAATGTTCCAGGGTTTTATTCCAACTGGAAATTGAATTTTGCCAATAGTTCTTGCTATTGAGCTTGCTTGAAAGTAAGCTTTGGTTGGGTCAGGAAGTGGCTCACTGCTGTATTATCTATTTTCACCATAAACTTTGAGCCAAGTAAGTAGTGACGCCATACCCGTAGACAATGAATTACCCCTAGTAGTTCCTTCTCATGAGTCAAATATCTCCTCTCTGCCTCATTCAACTTTCGGCTTTCAAATGCAATAGGATGTCCATCTTGCATTAATACTCCCAGCGGCCAACTTTCTAGCTCTGACTGATAGGATGGGGAGAAGTAGGAATCTTTGATGCACTAGCACGCATGCTGACAATTTGACTTGGTTGCCATTAAAACCGATGGCCAATCCCCTCAAACCCATTAATTTCGGTTCTCCAATTTAATTTCCCTTCCTCCTTCATTTCATTTTCCCTTTCATTTCATTTTACCTACCCACGACACCCTCCTTCCTCCTTCTCCTTCTTTTGGCCGAGAGCTCCTTCCTCTCCTCTCTTTTCCATCTTCTTTTCTCCTTTAGTAGCAGGAACAAAGCAACATAAAAAATATACAGGTGATATTAATTAATTTTGTTGTTGAAAAATATTATTTATTAATTATATTATATGTTAAGATTTAATTAGTTGTTGTCCAATTATATATTATTAGGGTTAAGGGTTTAATTAGTTATTTATTATATATAATTGTATGTAAGTATGTCATTTATTTGTTAGGTTATTGTATTATATTTGTTATGTGACACCCGGGGCTGACGAGGGCGGGGAGTGATCGCCGGTGCCAGAAAGAGCACGGACAAGGAGCGGCTCCTGGCAGGCTTCTAGGCGGAGGGGCACATGAATGACCTGATCTCCCACCCGAAAAAGAGGGATCCCGAGACTGTGTAAGGATGGGGTTGCATAGTTGAGTGATTTCGAGATTGTGCAGGTATGGGACTATGCAATCGAGAATAGCTTAAGTGATTAGATAGGTACTATCCATACCAATAAGGTGCACCTACCTTTTCGGTGCTCATTCCGTAAGAACTCCATAGTTAAACGTGCTTGACATGAAGCGATTATAAAATGGGTGACCTCCTGGGAAGTTTTCTTGGGAAGCATGTGAGTGAGGACAAAGCATGCTGGAAAGGTCTTGTGTTGGGTTGTGGAGGCAGTCGTCTAATCAGGCTGTTACAGTTTAGTATCAGAGCCGGCACCTCTCCTAGTACGGTGTGGTTCGGGGACGAACCAAGCGGAAGCTGGTGGCCATGTGACACCCGGGGCTAACGAGGGCGGGGAGTGATCGCCGGTGCCAGAAAGAGCACGGACAAGGAGCAGCTCCTGGCAAGCTTATAGGCAGAGGGGTACATGAATGAACTGATCCCACACCC